>PVLC010002310.1:78052-117865 GCA_004027655.1 Graphiurus murinus | reverse complement strand
TACTGGGGATTGAACTCAGGGGCATTCTACCTCCAAGCTACACCCCCAGCCCTATTTTTTATTCTTTATTTTGAAACAGGGTCTCACTAAGTTGCGGAGTGCCTCACTAGGTAGCTGAGGCTGGCCGCAAACCCGGATCCTCCGGTCTCAGCCTCCCGAATGCTGGGATTACAAGCGTGCGCCACCACGCCCGGCTAGACAATATCTTTTAAAAAAAACTTAGATTCCCATATCTTAACTCATTTAGTTTTCAGAATAACTCCTGTATGAAGTAGATATTGTGTTATGCTCATTTTTACAGAGGAAGGACATAGAGCCAAGTGTTGGCTAAGTGACTTGTCCAGAGTCACTCAAATGAAGCCAAATTTTCAAACCAGATCTCTATCTCCAAAATATATTCTCTTAAAACATGAGTACTGGGTTGCCTTTGCCCAGAGGACATCCTGATGAAGACAGTGATAAGTTGCAATGTCATGAGGTTCCCATAACTGGGATCAGTATTTCTATTCCATGTCTTACCATAGATGGTATCACAGAGAAAGTGAAAGTCAAAAGAAAAACTGTTTGGCTTCTTTTTTCAAATAGTCCTGCTTCAAACCAAATTCTCGTCCTAACTTCGGAGTCCTACTCAAAAGTAGAATTAGTGATTTCCTCCCCAGGTTAGCCTCTTAAACCCCACTTACGATTGTCTTAGGTTAATGCCACGCTATCATTTGGTTTGTATAGCTGATCAGCCTTAATTAAATTTTATTGTTCACATAACTGCTTGTGTGAACTCTTTACAAGTCGGGTATGTATCCTTATCGTACTCATATGCCTGGAACACCTGAATGACACTATAAAGTAATGATGGCGCATTGTAAAATAGTCATCTTATTGACGTATAACCAAAAATGTTAGGTGACATCCCAAAGCAGAGAAATCATGGCTGTCATGGTGTGAATAAAACCTAGTACCCAGATCCCAGTTCAGAACACTTTCTGCTCTTCCAAAAAGATCAGTTTAGGGTAAAAGTTCTGAGAGCTTCTTAAAGACATAGAGCCTTCTCCAGAATGGACATCAGCCCATCAGAGAGCACCTTGGGTAGAACTTTCTTCCATTTCTTTCTTTCATCTCATGATCTATTTGCTATCAATAATATAAAATGATTCCTATTACATGAAAGAAGGAATTTTTCTTTTCTGGGAAAACAATGGTATAGGTTATGCTTCAAGTTTTTTAAGACTGCCCCATATTTTCCTTTTGCAAAATAGAGTTGACAATATATACCCATCTTAAAGAGAAAGATTATAAGAATTAACTGATTTTTTTAGATATGCAAATTGCCTTACATGTTTCAAAGATGTGTTAGAAATAAAACATTAATCCCAGCATTCGGGAGGCTGAGACCAGAGGATCCAGGTTCGAGGCCAGCCTCAGCTACCTAGGGAGGCACTCTGCAACTTAGTGAGACTCGGTTTCAAAATAAAGAATAAAAAATAGGGCTGGGGGTATAGCTCGGAGGCAGAATGCCCCTGAGTTCAATTCCCAGTACCGCAAAAAAAAAAAAAAAAAAAAAAGAAATAAAACATTGTGGTAGTACTGTTTTATTTCTACCACCCTGTTGTAAACCTGGGGATAATTAATACTATTGGTTGCTTAGTATTGTGACACTCATTTCCCTCTGGTAACTTCTGTTTGCTCAGCTTGGACTGGTTGCTTCAAACAGTATTCTAAAGGTACCTGAGTTCTGCTCTCTTAATTAAGTTTTAATAGCACAAGTTTCCTGAGGATATTCTATAAAATAAATTTAGGAATGAGTATACAAGGACTACCCTTAACTTCGTTGAATGATCTGTGAGTCTGTAGTCTGTGAATTTATCCAAATCCTTTGCAAGTCAATTACAGGGATCAGACTCTGCCTGAGTCGTCAACAGCTTGCTTCTTAGGAGGATAGCATATTACTTCATCTTGCAGGATAGATGTTAGAGAGTTCTG
This sequence comes from Graphiurus murinus, assembly GCA_004027655.1. Taxonomy (NCBI): domain Eukaryota; kingdom Metazoa; phylum Chordata; class Mammalia; order Rodentia; family Gliridae; genus Graphiurus; species Graphiurus murinus. The sequence continues at coordinate 115,888 of PVLC010002310.1, read as the reverse complement.
CTCAGTTTTCAAATGCCATCACCAGGGAAATAAAGCAACTTTAAATATATCTGGTGCCTTTAACAAATCTCATACTGGGGGTGGCCTCATTGTATGAGTATAGAACTTTTGCTGACCACATCTTTGTTTCCAAGTTCAGCAAGGTGACGAATTTATTTTGGAATGCCCTCATTGGGATTGCAGTATATTTGCCCATGAGCTTAAAGAAATTAAAAGTATTTCATTTTAGAACTATGTCATCCCCAAAGTTCTGCTGTTGCTTGGCCTGGCAGGGCCTGTACTGTTAGCCTTCAGCCTGTGACTGCTCTTCAGGCCTTGCAAAGGAATTTTTTCTCATTGAGATGAATATGGTCAGACAGGGTGGTGCATTCTATGATTCCAAGAATTTCCCAATTTCCTGTCTGAGACAGGAGGATCACAGGTTTGAGACCAGCCTCAGCAATTTAGTAAGACCCAGTTTCAAAATAAAAAGATGGTTAGGGAACCCAGAGTGAGCAATGGTTAAAAAAAAAAAAAAAAAAAAAGGACACGATGTTAATGTAGGAAACAAAATACTGTGCTCTTTGAGTAAAATAGAAAAACTGGAACAGCAAGATCTTTCCTAGTTCTGTTGAGAAGAAATTACAGTTGGAGAGTATGGCACGGTGGTGCACACCTTTAACCCAGTACTTGGAAGGCAAAGGATCCCAGGTTCAAAGATAACCTCAGCAATATAGCAAGATTTTCGGCAATCTAGTGAGACAAAATGGAGTAGGGGAGGAAAGGAGACTGGGTATGGGTATAGGTTGGAGATAGAATGTCCCTAGTTCAATCCCCAGTACCAAAAGAAAAAAAAAATGCACACAGACACACACATACATATGAACTAATAAAGATTATAGCCTTTGGGGATAAAATAAGTTACTTTACTTTCTGGCATATATTCATCGCTAAATATTTTATTACTTAGAAAATATTATATACCTTCCTCTTTATGAAAAAAGACTGACAGTCTATCCTTTCATTCCTAATTGTGCATATTACTCTTCCAAGAAGAACAGTGGTAAAATGAAGCCAAAATATTATTCACAGTACTTTCCAAAGAGATGTCTCCAAATAAAGATGAGCAAGTAATACTTGGCTTAAAATATTAAAGATTCAGTGATATTTCCAATATAACCCGTCTTGGGAGCAACTGTCAATTTTCCTTTTGCAAATATGTATTTTCTTTGTATGAGTGTGTGAGTGTGTGTGTGTGTGCAGGTGTGAGACTCGGAATAAAAATCCCAGAGACTCCTTGGCTTTCTTTGATTTCTTATTTTAGCCCGAAGTGGGCAGGAAGTAGTTCCCAAGACACGACTGATGTTCAGAGAGCGTGTACTGGTATAGTTGGTTGTACAGACTATTTGCTGGAAACGCACCTTGAATCTGCTTGGGACATGTTTTTCCTGACAGGTCAGGGTCCCTGCTGAATCAGCTTCTGAATGATTCGGTCACCTCCATATCTCAGAGTTATGCAAGACACTGTATCCTTGGTCTGTTTGAACTGGCCTTTCCTGTAAACAGACCACAGCAGAAGTGTCCAAGTGCCCCAGGTTGTGGGGGAAGCCAGTGTGTCCTGGCAGGTAGGGTCACAGATTCCACATTGGGAAAATGGAAGTCCTAATTGTGGCTCTGTCCTAGAGTTACGGGCTTTAGTTTTATACTTGTCAAATCTTGGAATGGTGCCTAAAATAATATGCACTTGGTAAACATTAGCTGCTGGTGCTATTCCTATGACTGTAATTATCACTGCTATTAGCATATTACTCCACAGCGATGCTGGGTGGGAGACATCTAAGGAGACAGATGCAAGGATCGGGCCTCTATTCTGACATGTGCAGCCGTGAGCAGTGTGCCTTTGAAGGCCCGAGTTAAGAGAGATCAGAGAACGTACCAGATTTAAATCCCTTCCCTGTTTCATGGGCTCCTTTTTGACTCATTCCATCTCCCTGGGGAGAGGGACATCATCCCTCAGTGCCCCCCTCCCAGGAGGAGTAGATCTGAGCATTGCAAAGGATTGTCACCTAGATGGTTTTCTCCTCGTTATTGTAGGCTTTGAGTCTGTTTCCTCATCTGCAGTGCCCTCTGCATTAGCTTTGAAATCCTCAGGTGGGTGGCCTCCTCCACAGCTTATTCTACCTTTCAGAGCTGCAAATGTAATTAATTATGGAGATATTAATAGGAATGAGAGGCAATGCCTACCTAAAGGATTGCCTGGATCAAGTAGAACAGCTGTGTGTGACGCTAGCCAAAGCACTGTAGCACAAGTACTCAGAGTTACACCTTTCCTTCCATTTCTTTATATTAGTTTACTGTACACTTCTCTCTGTGTTCTGGCCTTTTCCTCTCATCTTGACCATGCACTAATCTCCTTACTGGTGTCTAGCCCTGGGGCTCTATACCTTGAGGGCAGTCTGGGTCTGGAAGGCTATACCCTGCTATCCAGAGATAAAATGACACAGCTCTTAGCACTGAAAGGCAGGGACAGAGATTATGAAGGAACATTCAAAATGCATGTGGAAGTAAGAAAGAAGTCAGAGTGGAGTGTCAGATTGTATACAGTACTGGAGACAGTAGAGGACAAGGCAAAATGCAAAGATAGAATGACTACAAATTATTCAAAATGACACACAGGAAGCCCAACACCAAGCTAATAAGCTAGAATAAACCCAGGCTTAGACACAACTTTCAGACATCCCCATCATGATGGTTGTCAGAGGACAGTGAAATAATATCTTTATAAGAAAAAGAAAAGTAACCTAGAATTTTTTACAAAACACTTTTTTTGATAAACGAAATAGAAAAAAAATATATCACCAAAAAGACTTGTACAAAAGGAAGTTCTAAGTATATATGTGAAGAAGTAATTGAAAATGGCCTCTGAAGAATAATCTCAGGCACAGAAAAAAATGATGAATGAAAATAAGAGAAAGCATAAGGGTAAATCTAAACAGGACATCTACCACTGAGCTACACTCCCAGCCCTATTTTATTCTTTATTTTGAAACAGGGCCTCACTAAGTTGCTGAGGCTGGCCATGGAACCTGTGATCCTCCTGTCTCAACCTCCCAGCTACTGGGATTACAAGCGTGCACCACCACGCCTGGCTCAGTAGTATTTTTTTTTTTTTTTTTTTTTTTTTTTTAGGTAAAATAATAGCATTATCACATAAGGATAGAGGCAGATGTCTGGAAGTAAAATATTCCAAGGCCATTGTATTTTCAGGAAGGAAAGCATTCAATTATCCTTGGACGTGAAGCACGCATATTAAGAACTTGCCTGGTCTAGACATAAAATGGTATCTTTAAGTTCTTTAAACACCTCTCGAAATAGGTACCTGGGTATTTGTTAAAATACTTCTAGCAAGCAACTCCCTACCAAAAGCAGTCAGATGCTTTTGTTTCCAGCCTATAATCTTTTCCCTCACCCCTCCCATTGTGTTCATTATGTAAGTACAATTGCAGTTCTTTACCCAGTCATATGTACTTCATAACACCTGCACTGTAGAATCCGCTTCCGCCCATTCCCACAGTCGTCATTCTGAGAAACAGGGCTCCTCTGTCATGGGGATCTAGCCCACTGTGTTTCACACGATGAGCCTTCCGTGTGTGTAAAGTTAGAGCAGAGAGCCCACCTTCCCCGTTCTCTGGAATCTCATTGGTTTTGCCCATGCTCTCATAAGTAGAATGGAAGTAATAATAGTACCTTACTCTTAGCCTCAGGACACAAGTGGAGTGGATCAACGCATGTCAGGGTACTTGGGGTAGTAAGTTTTATGGCACAGTCACTATACACTGATGAGCACTTGCTTCTAAGATATCTTATTGGGATGGCTTACAGGTTGCTTCATTCAATTCTTAAACAATTAAACTGTAATTGACCAAAGACAAGATTAAATCCTACACTTCTGTGAGAGATGGGAACCTCCAGTGCTGTGCTGGGTGACTCAGCAAACATTAGTCACTCACTGGTGACATTTCAGATCACAATTTGCTTGGAGAGCTCTTTGGAATCTGTTTCTAATGGGCTTAGTATGGCCGTGGTAAAAACAACAACAAAACAAAACAAAAAAGAAAATATGTTCTTGGATTCATAGGAAGATTATAGATTTTCAGTTTAAATGTAGAAAAAATAGATTTGTACATCTTTGAAATGTAGGGATCTCAAGATCCCACTAAACTAACTTTAGGGCTTCAAGGAAAACCTTTAAATGCCAGGACCTAAGATCCTCCTGGTGGTGTTTATTTCCCCTGGACACCTGCAGAACGGATGTTTTGAGACCTTTCTTGCCAGGTGGATAGCTCAGTATGGTGCTGGCAAAAGCACTTGAGTTCTGTAGGTAGGTAGATATTCGCCTCCTTTCCAAGCCTGAGAATTCTGAGTATTCGGTCAAAACAGATTTAAAGGCTTTGCTTAAAAATAATATGCTTCCTGCAACAATAAGGCATTCAGATTAAAGATGACCTAAAGACAGCCAAATATTTGATAAAAGGAATATAAATGATGATATGCTCTTATTTATCTATTTAGGTAAAAGGTTTAGAAAATGACATTTGGGTTGCAACATTTTCCAGTTACAGATTTTAATTTTATTGGGGTTAAGAATATGTAGTAAAATGTTTTACTAACCTATGCTTTTGCTAGGACAATTTGTAGTTTAGGTGACTAGAGAACTTGTACTTTATACACCAGAAAAAAAAATATAGACAAAAGGAATGTGAAGACTTCTGAAAGAATTAATTTGGAGAACCTTTGCAGCAGTGCCTAATGCGTACCTTGCACTGCGCTAGATTCTATGAATTCTAAAGATGGATACCTGCTCTCCAGTCGTTCACTATATATACTGCAAGAGACATTGAAACAACGCCCCCCGCCCCCAAATTGCTTTGCAGTGAGAGAGATCTGCCTCGTTGCCATAGGAGTGGTAATAGTTGAGCGGGTGTGGGAGAAATGCAGAGACAGTGGACCTTTCATAATTTAGCCTTTTAAGCTTTCTCTTAGATGATACCTGTCTTCAACCTGCCTTCTCTGTCCTCCCAATCTGTGTCATCTGTTCTGGAGGGCAGAGGGTAGAGTCATGCTACCTGAACTCCATTTCCATCTTCCCCTCTTCCCAGTCACCAGGCCATGAGCAAGTCACTTCTCTGTGTAAAAAGAGAATTTTGTAAAAAAGAGTCATAGAACCTACCTGCATGATTGTTGTGAGGGTTAAATCAGATAATACATGCGCAGTGTGTAAGATTCTCAGCTGGTATACTGCAAAGCTCAAGAAAATTTAGTTCTCATCAACTTTCATTTTCTGATAGCTAATAAACTGGGAATAGGGAAACACAATCACCGTGTTGATGTTTTAGATTCTACTAAAATGTCAAATTTTTTTTTTTTTCAAATAAAATTTTCTTTTTTCCCCTCTAGCTCCAAGAGGAAAGCGAGGATGGAAAACCTTTTATGCCGTCCTGAAGGGAACAGTTCTTTACTTGCAAAAGGTAAAAAAAAAAAAAAAAAAAAAGTACAATGGAATAAAGATTAAGACTCACAAAACTCTATGAAATGATAAAGTACCCCTCAAATACTCACTTTATACCAAAAAAGCCACAAATACCCATAAGACCATTTAATTGATGCCTAAACTGTGTGTGTGTGCATGCCTGCGCACAAGCACATTGTTATGGAGAAAATCATCTTAGGATGTACACATTATCAGAGGAATGGATGGACTGTGTTCTAAATGTTCAATAAGAAGTTTTGAACATGAGTTGGTAAGTTAGACCTCAAATGGTCTGTTCAAGTATAGACCTGTTTCCATCGATGTTTATACTATAGATTGGTTATAGCCTTCATTTATATGTTGCTGTTTAGCTATCTTAATTTTGTTCATACTTAAAACTAAACACATGGGTTTCCACTGGATTCCTGAAGCATTAATACTTATTAAGCAATAGTGCAAATGTCTTCCAAAGTATCTATGTAGACACTCTCTGAGGATCCTTCTTCCATTCTCAAAATCGGGAAATCTATTTGAGATTCAGTTTATAGGTTCTGGCTCTTTGAAGGTTGTCCTAGAGTTTTCTTCTCCCAGCTCTGTGTGGGTGGAGATGGGAACATCGAGTGTTGACTGGAAAGATTATACCACTTCCCAAAGCTTAGATTGTAGCACCCACCATGAAGGGGCAGGCACTGAATCAGGACTCATAGGAAGTGACACCATAACAACGCTGCCTTCAGTGATGCCTGACGGGAAGAGATTTTTGGTTTTTATTATAGTGAAAAAATCCATAATATGAGATCTATCCTCTTAAATTTTTGCATGTAGGCCCAATGCTGTACAGCAAATCTAGAAGTTTTTCATCTTGTTTGACAAACTGTACACCCCTTGAGCAGCAGTTCTTCAGTTGTCTCCATTCATTTCCTAGACACTACCATTCTATTTTTGTTTCCATAAGTTTAACTGTTTTAGATAACTTATATCAGTGGAATCATGCAGAATTTATCCTTCTTTGACTAGTTTATCTGAATTAGCGCAATGTACTCAAAGCCCATCCATGTCAAGCATTGTTCAGTCTCCTTTTTTAATATCTTGTTTTTTATCCATTCATCCATTCGTGGACATTTGAGTTGTTTCTACCTCTTTGATTATTTTTAATAATGCTACAAAGAATATGGAGTGCAAATATATCTTCAAGATACTACTATGTTGATGTTTTAGATTCTACTTCGAAAATAATGATTTAAAAAAACCACCCAGGAGCTGGCCGTGGTGGCGCACGCTTGTAATCCCAGCATTCGGGAGGCTGAGACCGGAGGATCCGGGTTCGAGGTCCGCCTCAGCTACCTAGTGAGGCACTCCACAACTTAGTGAGACCCGGTTTCAAAATAAAGAATAAAAAATAGGGTTGGGGGTATAGCTCGGAGGTAGAACGCCCCTGAGTTCAATCCCTAGTACCGCAAAAAAAAAAAAAAAAGATAAAAAAACCACCCAAAGGTGGGATTGCTGGATCCTAAATTCTTTTTTAGTGAGGAACCCCCATATTTTATTGTAAAATAAAGTCACTGCATTATTCTACATCTAATAACAGTTAATAACAAAACATAAGGTTCAAATGTTTGTAATAGCCATTCTAATAGGTATGAGATGATATCTAGTTAGAGTTTTGATTAGAAATAAGAAAAATACAAACTGTTCTTCCCACTCTGTATTCTCATGCCCAACATAGGATTGTAGAATCCCAGATTCTCCAGCAGACACCAGCTGGGTATCTTCTAACTCAACTCAGCTCTGACACTATCTACACTGAGATAGCTTCAGATCCCACAGATTGGAACTCACTCAGTCCCATAAGTCTGCCTCCACTGCAGATGCCAGTTGCAAATAGTCAGCAACTGGCTATAAACCAAGAGTTCCTATAACCCCTTCTTTAAATTAGATTTATGTACCTGAGTAGCCGACCTAACTCAGGAAAACAGTTTGCTTGCACTTACCTATGTATTATAAAGGATATTACAAAGGATGCAGCTGAACAGCCAGATGGAAGAGATACACAGGGCAGGATATGGGAGAAGGGCGCAGAGCTGCCATGTTCTCTCCAGGTGCACCATGCCCCAGGAACGTCCATCTGTTCCTCTTTCCAGAAGCACTTCCAAATGGAGCGCGTCTGGGTTTTCATGGAGGCTTTGTTATGTTAGCATGATTGATGAAATCATTCGTACTTGGCAATCAACCCAACCTTTAGCCCATCCCCCCAACCCATTCTTGGGTGGGTGGGGGGAGTCCTGAGTTCATCTCCTGGCCACCAGTCTTCAATCTTAGGCCATCTAAGGGTCACCTGCCATCAATCATATCATTAACACACAAAAGACACTAATTTGGAGATTCCTGGGGTTTTAGAAGCGTGTGCCAGTAAATTAGTATAAAGATCAGGTGTGTGTGAGGGGGGACTATTTGAAGTCCTTTGTGTTTCTATATAAAATTTAAATTTAGGATTGTTTCTTCTATTCCTGGTTTTAAAAAAAGTTAGGATATTCACAGAGATTGCATTGAATCTGTAGATTGCTTTGAATACTACAGAGTTTAAACCATATTGTCCTCCAATCTCTAAGCAAGACATGTTTTTCCATTCATTTACTTGTGTCTTTTTAATCTCCTTCAGCAATGTTTTGTAGTTTTTAGTGTGTAAGTCCTGTCGCCTTGGTCAAGTTTATTCCTATGTCTGCTTTACACTGGTGTATGCTTTCACAAATGGGATTATTAATTTCCTTTTCATGTTGTTTATCGTGAGTGTATAGAAACATACCTGATTGCCATGTGTTGATTTTGCATCACACAGCTTTGTTGATGTCGTGCATTAGTTCTAACAGGTTCCCTATGGAATCTTTAGGTTTTATATATACGCAATTATGTCTAAGATCATATCAAACTATCCCTAATTTGTTGTCGGTTTTTATTATGAAGCATATTGAATTTTGTCAAGTGCTTTTTCTGAATTTATTTAGATATTCATGTGCTTGTTGTCCTTTGTTAATGTAGTGTTTCTCTCTTGTTGATTTTTATATATTGAATAGATCTCCCATTCTAAAGATAAATTCCTTTTGGTTTTCTTGTATGATTCTTTCAGTGAACTATTACTGCTACTTTCATTAGCATGTAAGGGAGCGAGGTGGGATGTGGAGAGAATTACACTTAGAGCTGTGTGCATAAATATTTGTATCACACAACCTCATTGTGATATATAATTGTAATGCATTAATAAGAGTATAAAAATCATAGTTGAATTTAGTTTGCTAGTTTTAGGGTTAGGATTTTTCTTTTCCTTTTTTTTTTTTTTTTTTTCATTTTTATTCATCAGGGTAGCTAGTAATTTTCTTTTCTTTTCCTCCCCCCCTCTCCCAGTTTTGGTATATCAGGGTCATTCTGGCCTCATAAAATGAGTTTGGACGTATTCCTCCTCTTCAGTTTTTTGGGAAATATTTCAGAAGAATTGGCATTAATTCTTTAACTGTTTGATAGAATTCACTAGTGAAGCCATCTGGCCCTAGACTCCTCTTTGCTGGAGATTTTCATCACTGATTTAATCTCCTTACTCATTTTAGATCTGTTCATATTTTCTATTCCTCCATGATTCCGTCTTGGTAGGTTGTATGTTTGTGGTAATTTATCCATTTCTTTTGTGTTAACCAATTTGTTGGTTTATAGTTGTCATAGTGTTTCTTGTGACCCCTTTTAGTTTCTGTGGCATCAGTTACAGTGTCTTCTTTTACTTACGATTTTGAGTATTCACTCCTTTAGTCTGGATAAAAGTTTGTTGGTTTTGCTGAATAAAAAAAGTCTTTGTTTTATTGATTTTTATTTTCTATTTCTTTTGTTTTCTATTTTATTTCTTTCCTAATCTTAATTCTTTATTTCCTCTGCTAACTTCAGTATTAGTTGGTTCCTCATTTTCTAGTTCCTTTCAGTGTAAAATTAGGTTATTTGAGATCTTTCTTTTCTTTTAATTTAGGCATTTATTGCTATCAACTTCCCTATTTTGGTCCACTTAGCCATAAGTTTTGATATATTGTGTGGCTATTTTTGTTTATCTCAAGATTTTTTCCAATTTCCCTTGATTTCTTCTTTGACCCATTGATTGCTGATGAGTATATTGTTTAATCTCCATGTATTTGTGAAATTTCCATTTTTTTCTTCATTTACTTCCACTCCATTGTAGTTGGTAAATATGATTGATAAGATTTCAGTTGTCTTCAATTTGTTAAGACTTATCTTCTACCTATGCCCGGATCCATGCTGTCCAGTGTTCCATGTGCACTTACGAAGGACACACACACACACACACACACACACACACACACACACACACAAACACATATATTCTGGTCTTGTATGGAATGGTCTGCTAGGTACATTTGATCTATGGCATTGTTCAAGTCCTTTGTTTCTCTATTGATTTTTCTACTTACGTATTCCCATTATAGAAGTCTATTGTGTTTGTCAGTTTTTCCCTTCCGTTCTGTCAGTGTTGGGTTCATTTATTTGGGTAGGCTAATGTTGGGTGCATATATATTTATAATTGTTGCATCTTCTTGGTGAATTGACCCTACTACCATTATATACTGATTTTTCTTTTTCTCTTTTGACAATTTTCACTTGGAGTGTAGTAGGTCTGATATAAATACCCCTCTTCTTGTTTGGTTACCATTTGCATAAAATATCTTTTTTTATCTTTTTACTTTCACATTGTATTTTTCTAAATCTAAAGTCTCTTAAAGGTAATAAATATATAATTGGATTTTTTTTTTTATCCATGTAGCTCTTCTGTGTCTTTTGATCGGGACCTTTAGTCCATTTACATTTAAAGTAATTACTCAGCATTGACATTTTGTTAATTATTTCCTTTTTGTCCTGTTTTAGTTCCCTTCCCCTTGGTTTGAGTATTTCTGTGTGTTTCGTTGATTTTCTTTTCTGGCGACATATTCTGGCACTTCTCATCATTTTCTTTCATCTTTTTTTCTGTAGATATTGTCTGTGGTTACTGTGGACTTACAGAAAACGTCTTACAGTTTTTATAGTCTATTGTAAGCCCAAAACAGCTTAAATCCAATCACATTCTAAATCTCCACTTTTAGCTGGGCGTGGTTGTGCACCTGTAATCACAGTACTTGGGAGGGTGAGATAGGAGGATCTCAGGTTCAAGGCCAGCTTCAGACACTTAGTGAGGCTCTCTACAAAATAGCAAGATGCTGTTTCTGAATTCAAGAAAAAAAAAAAAATTCAGTCTGGGGTGTGACTCAGATGTAGAATGCCCCTGGGTTCAATCTCTGGCACCAAAATAACAAAATAAAATAAAAATAAACTTTTGTTCTCTCACATACACAAATACTTTGTTATTCAGTCTCACGGATTATATCTTTTTATATTGGTTCAAGAATGGTATTTTTGTAGTTATGAGAATTTTTATACTTTCATTTTTTTAATTCTATACCAGGATTAGAGTGATTTATATACCATTACTAGGATATTAAAGTATGATGTATTTTTCTGTTTGCCTTTACCATTGAGCTTTATACTTCCGTATTGATTTAACTTGAACTCTCATTTCTTATAAGACAGATCTAATGATGATGTATTCCTTTAGTTTTTGTCTGAGAAAATCTCATTTTTAAAGGATGCTTTTGCTGGGTATAATATTCTTGTATAATTATTTTAAAAATTCTAAATATATCATCACAGTCCCTTCACTGGTCCTGAATTTCTGTTAAGAAATCTACTGATCCTCTTACAGGCATTCTTTGCTATGTGTCAAATCACTTATCTCTTGCTGTTTTCAAAATTGTTTCTTTGATTTGCCAATTTGATCATAATGAGTCTTGGTGTGACTTTGCGTTCATCCTATTTGGAGTTCATTTTGCTTACTGAATCTGGGTATCTGTCCATTTCCAAGAACCTATCTGTCCCTTTTTTTCTCTCTTCTCCTGATGTCCCTAAAACATGAATGATCCACTTGCTAGTCTCCTATTAGTCCCTTAGGCTTTCTTAATTCTTATTCCATTTTTTTTCTGTGTTCTTCTAACTGGAAAAATTCAAGTGATATGTTTTCAAGTTTACTAATTATTTCTTTTGCTTGATCAAGTTTGTTATTGAACCTCTCACCAAAATATTTTAGTCTAGTTATTCTTGAATTTGAAAATTAGGTTCTTTTTAATATTTTCTGTCTCTTTGTTTATATTCTCTTTTATTCATTTTTGAGCCTATCAAACATCTTTTTGATTTTTTTTAATTTTTCATGTAATTCACATTCATTCATTTTTTTAAGATTGCTCCAGATGTTTATTTTATTCCCTTGGACCAGGTTTCCTTTTTTCTTTGTGTCTCTGGTAACTTAATTTTGCAATCTGCATATTTGAAGAATCTGCCACCTTTCCCCAGTTTAGGAACTGGCTTGGGTATAGGGAAAGACTCACTGCTCAGCCTGGCTAGAAATGCCTGAATCCTTTTGGAGGAACCTGACTTCTCTGGGCCTATGTGTGCATTTTCTCAAATATAAAGACTTGCCAATTTTGTTCATAGGAACTTATATTCCTTATGCCCTCTGATATTTGTCTGCAGTACTGAAAGTTATCTGGTTCTACAGCAGGAAGCCATCCAGCTCTCACTTGTTCTAAGTAGCCATCAGGTATCCAGTGTATGCCAGCTCCCCACCAATGCCCTGCCTCGGGCAAATCACCTGCCAGCTCCTCAGATAGTCCCCTGAAAAGCCAGAATGCTGAATGCGTGCTCCACTGATCCCTCCCTCCATCCCCCAAGAGAGAAATCTTGAGTTGTGCATCTCCTCCTGCTTGTGCAGAGCTGTGCCATCCCACAGCAAGCTACCTGTCACTCTTGTTCTCAGCAGCCCCCGGGCATCCGAACTATGCTGATGCTATTAGTGCTCTGAATGAGTCCTCCCATATCTTCTGAAAAGCTAGAATATTGGCTACACGCTTGACTCCTCTCCCTCCCTCCCAAGGGAGATGTCTCAGGTTGAGTGCCTTTCTCCCAATTGCACCAAGCTGTGCTGGCTATAGCAAGCTGCCCACCACTTCTAAGCAGTTCCCAGGCATCCAAAGTGTGCCAGTTCCATCAGTGCTTGTAGTGTGTTCCAAGATACACTCATTACTTGGGTAGCCCTCATAAAAGCCAGAATGCCGAAGGCATGCTCCACTCTTTCCTTTCTCCTGAGGAAGAAGACGTGGGCCAGGCTGTTCTCTTCTAGTGCTGAGCTGTGTCAGCTTGAGGGAAGGGCTGATGCGGGTAAAAAGAAATTGCTCTTCTTACTTGTTTAATGTGGATTTCCCAACTTTGTTCTCCCTGAATTCTCTTCACTGGATTCTGGCATTCTTTTAATAAGTGTTCTGGTCCATGTATCATTGTTTAATCAGTATTTCTGGGAGTAAGGTATAAGAACTGGGACTTCCTATTCTGCCTCGATAACATTATTCCCTGAGAAAAGAGGTTTAAATCTATTTGGACTCATACTATAACACAATATTGTCATTTTATATTTTTCACTCTGTTCATTATCATAAATACTTTTTCACTAAAATTTTTTTTCAGAAGCAAATTTGGGGGTGTCAGTCTAGTATCTGGTGACTGCAAAATGAGGTATCATAGTTTTATTTCCCCCCCATAAGGTTTATGAAAGAATTCATTTTTAAATGAAGCATTTTCCATTACCTAGATTACCAAAATTTAACCTTTTCTCCATTTTTCAAACATAACCCTTTTTAGTTTTTCAGATACAAATAATGGTACATATATGGTTGTGCACATATCTGTTTATTTCCTTAAAATAGATTCCCTGGAGTTTCATAGATCACGATAGGAACTGTTTACAATTCTTTAGACATATGTCTAAATTATTTCTAGAAAGAATATACTCACATTCCCTACAACAATTTGTGACAATGTCTTAGCACCTCTTATCAACACTTTAATTATTGATACATGGATATTCACAGAAAGGGATTTTTTTCATTTTGAGCTTTTATTTTCTTTACACAAATTCATATTCTCACACAGTTGGTATGCTGCCTGTCCACACTTATTTTTCTCTGGAGAAAAGGGCTTCTTTTTTTTTTTTTTTTTTTGCGGTACTGGGGATTGAACTCAGGGGCATTCTACCTCCGAGCTATACCCCCAGCCCTATTTTTTATTCTTTATTTTGAAACCGAGTCTCACTAAGTTGCAGAGTGCCTCACTTAGGTAGCTGAGGCTGGCCGCGAACCCGGATCCTCCGGTCTCAGCCTCCCGAATGCTGGGATTACAAGGAAAAGGGCTTCTTTTTGATAGAGCATCTACAGTACTGAGTCCCATGGCAACCCCCATGGATGCCATCCACAGTTACATCACTGAAATGGTAAGCTGCTTTGGAATGGAAGTACAGCTGTGGGAAAGAATTATGTTTGACTTATTGTTATTTTATTTTTATTTGTTATAATAATTGGTGCATTGTAATCATGCATCTTTGTTAGATACAAGCTGATAAAGGCATATATGCACACATTTCTCATTTAGCCCCTTCCCCAATTCCCACCCCACTCCCTTGCCCTCCCTCCTTCCCAAGTTCAGTTTAGAGATTGACTTTGATATATTTGTGAAAGTACATCATGTGCATTAGGGTGTCCCCCCTCCCACCCGCCATCTCCTTACCCCCGACCCGCCATCCATCCCCTTCAGTTAAGTCAACTTCTTTGCTTATGGAGGATTTCTCCTTTTTCATCTGGAGACCCTCTTATGCCCTATCTTCTCCCTAGCATCCACATATTACGGAAAACATATGCTTTTTTACTCTTTGTGACTGGCTAATCTTACTTAACATAATGTTTTCTAGTTGCATCCATTTCCCTGCAAATAACATGATTTTGTTCTTTATGGCTGAGTAAAATTCCATTGTGTACATATCCCATAGTTTTGTAATCCATTCATCTGTGGATGGACATCTTGGCTGCTTCCATAGTTTGGCTTGTGAATTTAGCAGCTATAAACATAGATACACATGCGTCAGTCTTATAGTTTGGTTTCCATTCTTTTGGGTAGATACCCAGAAGTGGTATTGCTGGGTCATATGGTAGGTTCATTCCCATTTGTCTGAGGATCCTCCATACTGTTTTCCAAAGTGGTTACATTAATTTGCAATCCCACCAACAATGTATTAGGGTTCTGGTTGCATTAATTTGCAATCCCACCAACAATGTATTAGGGTTCCCACCTCTCCACACCCTCACCAGCATTTGTTGTTGTTCGTGTTTTTTTTTTTTTTTTATGATTGCCATTCTGATTAGAGTTAGGTGAAATCTCAAGGTAGTTTTCATTTGCATCTCTCTGATTGCTAATGATGTAGAACATTTCCTCATACATTTATTGGCCATTTGTATTTCTTCTTTTGTGAGGCATCTATTTAGATCCTTTGCCCATTTTTTGATTGGGTTATTTGCTTTCTTAGCTGTTTCTAGAGTTCTCTGTATATCTTAGATATGAGACCTCTATCAGAAGAGTAACTGGCAAAAATTTTCTCCCACTCTGTGGGTTCTCTGTTGAGGTTCTTGATAGTTTCCTTTGCTGCACAGAAGCTCTTTAGTTTAATGTAATCCCATATATTGATCTTCCTTTGAATTGCTTGTGCTTTTGAGGTCCTGTTGAGAAAGTTTTGACATGTGCCTATGTGTTGAAGTGTTGGGCCTATGCCCTCTTCAAGAAGCTGCAAGGTCTCTGACCTGACTTCCAGGTCTTTGATCCACCGTGAGTTGACTCTTGTGCAGGGTGAGAAAGTGGGGTTTATTTCCATTTTCCTGCATATGGTTAACCAATTTTGCCAACACCGTTTGTTAATGAGGCTATCTTTTTTTTTTTTTTTTTTTGCGGTACTGGGGATTGAACTCAGGGGTGTTCTACCTCCGAGCTACACCCCCAGCCCTATTTTTTATTCTTTATTTTGAAACCGAGTCTCACTAAGTTGCGGAGTGCCTCACTAGGTAGCTGAGGCTGGCCGCAAACCCGGATCCTCCGGTCTCAGCCTCCCGAATGCTGGGATTACAAGTGTGCACCACCACGCCCGGCTTGAGGCTATCTTTTTTCCAGTGTATATTTTTGCTTTGTAAAAAAATCAATTGACTGGATCTTCTATTCTGCTCCATTGTTCTATGTGTCTGTTTTTGTGCCAATACCATGCTGTTTTTATTACTGTGGCTTTGTAGTAGAGTTTGAAGTCAGGGATTGTGATACCTCCTGCACAGTTCTTGTTGCTGAGAACTACTTTGGCTATCCTGGGATTTTTGTTGTTCCAAATGAATTTAAGGACTGATTTTTCTATGTCTGTGAAGAGTGACCTTGGTAATTTCATGGGTATTGCATTGAATCTGTAGATCAGTTTTGGGAGGATGGCCATTTTGATGATATTTATTTTGCTTATTCAAGAGCATGGAAAATCTTTCCATCTTCTAAGATCTTCATCAATTTCTTTTATCAACTTTTTATAGTTTTCCTTATAGAGGTCTTTTACCTCTTTGGTTAGGTTTATCCCTAAGTATTTTATTTTTTGGGGTGCTATTGTGAGTGGAATTATTTTCTGGATTTCTTTTTCAGTGGATTTATGGTTGGCATACAGAAAAGCTTCTGATTTTTTAAGATTGATTTTGTATCCAGACACTTTGCTGAATTTGTTGATCAGTTCTATAAGTTTTTGGTTGACTTTTTTGGATCTTCAAAGTATAGTATCATATCATCTGCAAAAAGGGATAGTTTTTGTTCTTCTTCCCCTATTTTTACCCCTTTGATTTCCTTCTCTTGCCTTATTGCTCTGGCTAGAGTCTCAAGTACTATATTGAACAGAAGAGGTGATAATGGACATCCTTGTCTTGTTCCTGTTTTTAGTGGGAACACTTGCAGTTTTTCTCCATTTAATATGATGTTGGCTGTAGGCCTGTTGTATATTGCCTTTATGATGTTGAGGTACATTCCTTCTATTCCAATTCTCTAAAGTACTTTTAGCATGAATGCGTGTTGGATCTTGTCAAATGCTTTTTTAGCATCAATTGAGATGATCATGTGATTTCTGTCTTTGATTCTGTTTATGTGGTGAATTACATGGATTGTTTTTGGTATATTGAACCAGCCTTGCATCCTTGGGATGAACCCAACTTGTTCATGGTGTATAATTTTCTTGATGTGGTTTTGAATGTGCATTGCTAGTATTTTGTTTAGCAGTTTTGCATCTAAGTTCATCAGTGATGTAGCCTATACTTTTCTTGAGCTGTCTTTATTTGGCTCTGGTATTAATGTGATGTTGGCTTCATAGAATGTGTTTGGGAGGGTTCCATTTCTTTCTATTTCATGGAATAGTTTGAGTAGTATTGGGATTAGCTCTTTTATAAATGTTTTATAAAATTCACTTGGAAAACCATCTGGCCCTGGGATTTTGTTTGATGGTAAACTCTTTATTGCTGTTTCTATCTCTTTGATTGCTATTGGTCAGTTTAAGTTTTCTATATCTTCTTGACTCAATTTAGGGAGGTTATATGTATCTAGAAATTTGTCAGTTTCTTCTAGATTTTCCATTTTGTTGGAGTATAATTTTTCAAAATAGTTTCTGATGATCCTCTGTATTTCCGCACTGTTGATAGTAACATCACCTTTTTCTTTTTCTTTTCTTTTTTTTAAACTTTTTTTGCAGTACTGGGAATTGAAATCAGGGGCATTCTACCTCCAAGCTATACCCTCAGCCCTATTTTTTATTCTTTATTTTTTGAAACAGGGTCTCACTAAGTTGCGGAGTACCTCACTAGTAGCTGAGGCTGGCCGTGAACCCGGATCCTCCAGTCTCAGCCTCCCAAATGCTGGGATTACAAGCATGCGCCACCACGCCAGGCTTGGTAATATCACCTTTTTCATCTCTTATCTTGATACTTTGGGTTGATTCTCACTTTCTTTTGGTTAGGTTGGCCAGTGGTTTATCTATCTTGTTTATGTTTTCAAGAAACCAGCTTTTGATTTTCTTGATGATGTGTATTATTTTTTTATTCTGTACTTCATTAATTTCTACTCTGATTTTCATAATTTCCTGTCTTCTACTAGCTTTGGGATTAGACTGTTCTTGTTTTTTGAGTCTTTGAACTGTGTCAAGGGTATTTATTTGGTGATTTTCTGTTCTTATGTGGGCACTCGGTGTTATAAATTTTCTTTTTAGTACTGCCTTCAAAGTGTCCCAGAGGTTTTGATATGTTGTTTCTGTTTTCATTGGTTTCTAGGAATTTTTTAATTTCGCCCCTTACTTCTTCTATGACCTAATCCTCATTCAGCAGTGTGGTGTTCAGTCTCCATGTGTTTACATGGTTACTCTGGGTCTTCTTAGAGTTGATTTCTAGTTTTACTCCATTGTGGTCTGAAAAGATACAGGGAATTATGTTACGTTTTTTGAATTTGTCAGTGCTTGCTTTGTGGCCCAGAATGTGGTCTATTATGGAGAAGGTTTCGTGTGCAGCTGAGAAAAATGTGAATTCATCTGTAGTTGGGTGAAAGAGTCTATATGTGTCTAATAGGTCCATTTAGTTTATGGTATTCTTTAGGTCTGAGGCGTCTCTACTGACCTTTTGTTTAGAAGATCGGTCTAGTGATGTGAGAGGAGTATTGAAGTCTCCCAGTTTTAGTGTATTGGGATCTATGTGTGTCTTTATATCATATGGAGTTTATTTTATGAAAGTTGCTGCACCTATGTTTGGGGCATTGATGTTGATAATTGTTATTTCCTCTTGCTGGATTGTTCCTTTTACTAGTAAAAAATGACCTGCTTTGTCTCTTCTGACAAGCTTAGGCTTGAAGTTTAATTTATCTGACATCATCGTTGCTACTCCTGCTTGTCTTCGAGTTCCATTGGCATGGATTACCTTACTCCAGCCCTTCACCTTTAGTTTGTGGGAATCTTTGCTTGTAAGGTGTGTTCCTTGCTGGCAGCATATAGGTGGATTCTGGGTTTTAATCCATTTTGCCACCTTGTGCCTTTTTATTGGGGAGTTGAGACCATTTATATTCAGTGTGACTATTTTTTTTTTCCAGTACTGGGGATTGAACTCAGAGGCATTCTATCTCCGAGCTACACACCCAGCCCTTTTTTTTTTTTTATTCTTTATTTTGGAACAGGGTCTCCCTAACTTGCGGAGTGCCTCACTAGATAGCTGAGGCTGGTCATCAACCCAGATCCTCCCATCTCATCCTCCCAAATGCTGGGATTACAAGTGTGTGCCACCACGCCTGGCTCAGTGTGATTATTGAGAGATGATTTTTAATTCCTAATATTTTGAGTTTTGACTTCTGTTTTCAGTGGTGTTTATTCTTCTTTGCTTAGTTGTTTGCTTCCTGGAAATTATTGTTTCTCTGGGTCTGACGTTTATTTGTTAATTTTTCTTCGTAGTTAATCTCTTTGAGTATTTTCTCTAGTGCTGATTTGGAAGACATAAATTCTTTCAGTTTCTGTTTGTCATGGAAGATTTTTATATCCCTGTCAATTTTGAGAGAGAGTTTTGCTGGGTATGAGAATCTTGGCTGCAAGTTATTTTCTTTCAGAGTTTGGAATATATTACTCCAGCCCCTCCTGGCTTTCATGACTTGATTTGGGAGTTCTGGAGTGATTCTAATTGGTTTGCCTCTAAATGTCACTTGCCCTTTTACTTTTGTTGCCTTTAGAATGCTTTCCTTAGCCTCTACATTAGTCAGCTTGATTACTATGTGGCGTGGTGAATCTCTTCTTTGGTCTTGTCTGGAGGGAGTTCTATATGTTTCCTTTACCTGTGTGTCAACTTCTCTTTCTATGTTTGGAAAATTCTCTGATATTATTTCTTTGAAAAGATTGCTTATTCCATTAGTTTCAACTACTAATCCCTCTTCTATGCCTATTATTCTTAGGTTAACTCTTTTAAAATTGGCCCAGATCTCATTGATGTCCAATTCATACTGTCGATTTTTTTTTCTAAATTATGCACTATGGATTCATTTTTGGAATAATATTCATTCATTTTGGAATAATATTCATTTAAGAATAATCTATTTTCCATGTGGTCTAATCTATTGTTTATAGTTTGTATTAATGCCTTCATTTCAGTTATTGCATCTTTCACTTCCTTCAATGCTTCTCCTTGGTTCCTGTTCAGGGTGTCAGATTCTTTATTTGTTCCCTTATTTCCTTCCAACTCTCCCTGCATTCTTCCAAAAATCCTGTATTATTTCTAGTATTAAGGATCTGAACTGTTCTTTTGGTAATCTCTTCCATTCTGGGTTGGTGAGATCTGTTATTGAGGGGTTGTTGTGGCTCATTGTTTCTTTGCTATTTTTCCTTCCCATGGTTTCCCTGTTCTTAAATTTATATCTTTGCTGTTCTTGCAAGTTATCTCATCCAATCTCTGCAGTAGGGGTTTAGAGGTGTTTGCTGGTATATACAGGGACAGATTGTGTTCAGTGGTAAAGGTTGGGTGAGAAGTCACAGTGATGAATTCAAGTATAGAGTAAAGTATAGGGTATGGTCCAGTGGAATAGGAGGTTGATTGTGTTGAGTTGATATATTGTAAAGATTAGAGATGCCAGATATATCAGGGGATTCTGATAGTCAATGTAGAGTTTTAATTGTGGTAGCATGAGATGGTCTTCATATGATACAGGGAAAAAAGGAAAAAGAAAATAGAAGAGGAAAAGTGTTGAGGAGAAGAATATGGATGGAAGAGAGGGAGGGAAGCTTGTATAAGGGATAAGGATGAGATTCACTAAACCAAGCAAAAACAAATAAAGCAACCAATCATCCAAACAAACAAATAAATCAAGGCAATACAAAATGAAAACAGAGTAAAAACAAAACATAACACAAAAAAACCCCAAAATCAAAAAGCAACAACAAGAAACAAACAAAAACCCTGCCAGTTTGTACGTACAGAGCTTAAATTTTCGAATGTGTCTCTGGCATTCTTATTTGCTCTGTCCGCTGCAAACTTGTGTCTCTGCGCTCTCCACAAGGCCTGGCTGCGTCTCTCTCTCTTCTTTTGCTGGTATCAGGAGTGCAATCTATATGCCAGGCATTTTCCAGGGTGCTTGGAAGTTCTCTATGCCCTGTGTGCACTGGGTCCCTCCTGCACTTCTGGTCTATACAATCGCTCGAAGGGCGGGTGACCAAGTCTGCACTTTTTATAAGGGCCCTTGCGCCCCAGGGGGTGCAATTTAACTTACAGATCTCTGCTGCTCTGGTTCCAGTGGGAGAGATGATCTGGGGTGTCCCAGGTGTTCTTGATCACTGTTTATCTCACAGGGATATTCCATCTGATTACGGTGTAGAATTCCCTAATTGCTTACTCCAGTTCTGGTCGTTGGGTGTGCAGAAGGTCGTTGGTGGTCTTGGTGCTAATAGATGCTGCTCTTGGTGGCTGGCAAGATGGCATCTGCCAAAATGACAGTGCATACCCTGTCGTTGTTGGCCTTTTTTCTTCTGTCAAGAAGCTGCTTTTATGGCAGATTTGATTCAAGCTCACAGCGCCTGAGGAGAGGTGTTTCACTCAGACACCATATTGAATCCAGAATCTTATTATTTTAAGATTGTTATAATAGTGCTATATATGAGATTGAATTTTTCTTTTGTAAAATCAACTTTCCTTAGGAGTCCACCCAGATCCATGCTCTTAGGTGGCCAAATATCTTGTATTGTCTTTATTTTCCTAGGGAGTCAGCATAGCTTTTAATTTATAAGTCCACTTTTTTGGCTTCCACCAAATCAGCATGTGTATGCATGCTGGGCCCACACTGGTCCTTTTCAGCTAACTTTGTCTCTGCGGGGAACAACCCTTTGCAATTAAATTTCACATATCGCAGCTGTTCCCCTGCATAAATCCCATTCTCTTGGCTCACTTTTCCATTTTCTCTAAAATCTCTGTAAGGGGCACAGCTGTCTTTGGCAAAACCATTTCTTTGAATGCCTAGCCACAGGATTTCCACCCACTCCAACTCAGGGTGGCCCTGGAAAAAGGAAAATTCTCTTGCATTCAACATTTGAGAGAAGTGAGGCAACTTGGCTGTCCCCAAGTCACCAGGTTTTTCTCCCTCAGAAGTGCATTGATATGCATTTGAGTCATACAGATGTAGAAGAGAATGGGGCTAAATATTGATCAGGGTACAACTGAAGCTTCAGCATTAGTTTGAATGAGAGCTCTAAAAAAGTGCTTCTCTAGATTTATGGTCCCTCTTTAGTGTGGCAAACATGCATTGGGGAGAGTTGAGTGAAATTCCCTTTATATTAAAAGAAAAACCTGACACTAAGAAAATTACATATTTCTATAGGAGAATAGAAAGTTGGCCTATGATGGCTTATCCATCGGGTTGCCATTTCATTTGAATCAATAAGAATATCTACTTAAGATGAGAGTAAGCCTACAGAAGTTCAGCCATGTTTTGTCACCATTTTCTACTCTCATTGTTGTTAATGATCCTTGGGGCAAAAAAGAAAGAAAGAAAGAAAATGAAAAGAGAAAAGGGATGGAGGGGAGAGAGAAAGAAAGAAAGAGAGTCTGAAAAATAGGACAAATGTTTGAAATTTCAACCAGTAATAAACTAGTATCTGTTGGCAGAAACCTCAGACAAATTGTAGAGATGAGATCATTAAGCACTAGAAGCTCAATCTTGGCAGGCCTGGGTTTTATGTAGGCATATCTACCTGATTTTTAAAAAGTAGTTTCTTCCTGATTTGAAGAATTAAAAACCATAAAGGCAGGTGACTGTACAAGTATGAATATCTATGACATTTACATCTGAAAATGAGAAGCTCTGTACAGTTAACAGCGCACTGTCCACTGCTGAGCAGATCTTTGCTTCAGAGTTAACCTTTGGGATATGGAGCTCCCCACAGAAATAATAGGAGTAGGTACATAGACTCTCCTGGAATTACCCCCAGTTTTGTAGAGTATGTTGGGGGCTCAGTGATGGATGTGTTGTACAGAATACTACTGATGTCCCGTTTGTAGTCATTCCTTAAAAATGCTGGTTGTCTAATCTGCCACAACATGATGGCAGATACTACGCAAAATGTAAATTATATAATTGCAGTGCAATTTGGACTTTATACGATCTGAGTACCCTGAACCAGATTCAACTAACGCATGGCTATTACATAGTAGGCATGTCATAACTCTCTTCCTTTCCCTTTAACCTCCTGCTTCAGGAAACCCTGGTGGGTTCCCTCTACTCTTACTGTGCTGCCTTCACTCTATCCATTCTTTCACTTGTACAGAGGACCATAATATAAGTTAGGAAGCAAACCAGTAGTGAATGCATCAGTAAGATTAGGACTTGCCTGTTTTCTTAGAAGGTTTTATACTGGAGATGATGTTCCTAAAAAGGCGTTTATGTCCCATCTGAAAATGTTGAAAATTAATGATCAGTTCAATTCAATTTGGCAAATGAGAATTAAGAAAAGAAGGAAGATCATGGAAGAAATCATGAAGTAGGGGATATCTAAGTCTACACTTTAAAAGACAAGTAGAAGTTAGTCATATAGGGGGACTCGGACAGGGACCAATCTAGGTAGATGCTTAGAGGTGGGACACCATGGCTTCTTTGGGGACAAAAGGTATTTAAAGCTGATTATAAAGAACCTATAAAGCCATATTAAAGAGTTGACAGTATCTCAGAGCAATTTGGATTTACAAGAGTGTTTCAAATGGGGAGTGACATGGTCATATTTATAGTTTAGAAAGATCAGTCTAAAGAATGGAAAATGAACTGGAAGCAAATTTGACCAGAGACTTACAGAACAGATTAGCTTGAGCTAAGGCAGGAATAAGAGAGGAGAAGTAGCAGAGAATAACTGCCGAAGTCTTTTTGAGATATTCATTTAGAAGTGTTGTCAAATAATAAATGGATATGTTCAATAAGAAATTATTCATATTTAGATATGCAGGCAAGGAAGGATCCTAGAAATACAGATCCAGAGAGTCATCAACAGTTAATAATTGAAGCAATAATTTAAGTCATAGGAGTAAATGATGTTGCTCAGAGATTTTGTAGAGTGAGGAGAAGATGGAGGACAGGACCACTCACACAGAGATACCTCTTATGTACCTGTGAAGAGACTGTGAAGGAGCCTGAGCTAAGAAAATGGAGAGGCAGAGTGGTGCCAAGGACCTCCTAAGATGTTGGATATGTTCCATTTTGTAGAAATATAGGATAGGAATTGGAAAGTGCTGCAGGAATTCAGCAACTATGAAATACTGATATAGCTGTTTCAGTGGGGTGGTGGGCATAGAAGACAGATTGGAGAGAAAGTTTACATAGAGACGGAGAGTATAATTGACAGTTGGCATCTAGAAGTTTCCACTGAGATCTTCCTTCCACTTCCCCTTTTCTCCTGTAACTTTTGCAAATAACAGATACCCAATGTCTCTCATTTCTTCTGAATCTTTTCCTTCCAATTATTGATTTCTTTTTAAAGTAAAATAAATCCTTATCTCTTTCCTTTCCCCAAGAGTATTCCTGACACTATCCAGAGCCCTTGGTTTCCTTTTCTGAGTTACACACAATCTTCCTAATCTTCCTCATCAAAATTTACTTTGTAGCCGGGCATGGTGGCTCACGCCTGTAATCCCAGTACCTGGTATGCTGAGACAAGAGGATTGCAGGTTTGCAGCCTACCTCAGCTACTTAGTGAGGTTCTTTTAAACTTAGTAAGACCCTGTTTCAAAATAAAGAATAAAAAATTGGGATGGAAGTGTAGCTCAGAAGTGGAATGTACTGGATTCAATTCTCAGTACCAGAAAAAAAATCCACTTTGTTTTTCTTCTAGCCCACTCAATGTTGCATAGTCACATTTGCCATTAACTTTCAAGCAAAAGTAAGTCCATGGAGTACCAGAGTAGTATTGTCATATGCAAAATGTCATATGGGGAGCTGTGTAAGAAATACACTTGGTATCCATTCCCTGCAGACCTTGGGCTGACAGTGTATCTCAGAAGACCAATCACATGTAATGAGTACCTAGTGACCTCTTGAAAGTCATCTCATGACATAGCACCAGCTAAGATGACACGTGAACCTAGTGTATAGGTAAGGACTGGAAAACACATTGAGTAAATGGAATAAACATGGTTGAATAGCTGACTCCAATTTCTGAAACACAGTTAAGGTAGAGCCTGTAAGATACAACAATGCCCTCCTGGGACCTGATTTAAATATGTGTGCACTCAGAACTCTTCCAGAAATGATCAAGCACAATAGGGTAATTTATAATAGAGTGGTTTTGTCTGTCTCACAGCTAAGAGCACATTCCTGTTCTTGTTTTTTTTCTAGTACTTGTGGTGCCGCCGGATCCAGACAGCTCATGCCTAACAAATTATCTCAGTCAAAATTCTCACTGCTATGATCCAAAAGACCTGAGCACAAAACTTTGAGGAAGATTTATTTGCTCACAATTTTTTGGAGATCTTGGGGTTCAATCCATGTGAGGCCAAGTGTGTAGAGCCCAAGGAATAGCACCAGGAAGCAGAGAGAGGGAGAGAGAGGGGCTCTGCTCTCACATCTTGGAGGCCAGAAGCAGAGCCAGCAACCAAGAGGATTGAAAGACGCAAGCACAATCTCTAAGGCCACACCGCACAGGCCTAGGTTGCCACCCAAATAAATCTATCACCATGGATTTATCTACTGATAATAGTACAACCCTCATGACTTAAGTCTGTCAACCCCGAGCTCTTTCAGGATATTCTGTATCTGATGGTAACAGGAATGTATGCCCTACTGGTAGTTAATTATTACTATTGGAATATAAAGGGCTCCTGGCAGTGGAATCTAATATTATTTTAACATAACATAGTTCAGACATGCTTTAAAAATTAGGGATTGCTATGAATCAGTGATAAAATGAAATTCTGACTGATCCTGAGGATCCATCATTGTCGACGGTCAGGTATTAGCTTCGTTTTGATTTTGCTAACAGTGAGTCATCTGCTACCCAGGGGCTTAGATAAGCCTTTGCTGTCATGCAACTTCAAAAGCTTTCCCTCAATTTGTCATGGGCTTTGTATCTGTCCCTGCCAGTGTCTGCCTCTTTCTTGGAAGTATTTTGGTAAGGTTTATTTATGATGGTATTCTTGTTACAGGTCTGGTTGTGACAAAACTGAGCAGCCCTAAAGTGAAACTGTCAGGTGATTGATGGAATGGTTAAGAGTGACTGTGTATAGGTGGCTGGTTAGTACTTGGCACTGAATTACTTTGAGGTTGGCTAATGATAATTGAATTTACCAAACCAGACTCTTGAGAATCTTTAATGTCATATCTTTAGGGTCTAGAAAATAATTATTCAAATGCAAATATTTATTATGCATTTGAATTTATTATGTCTTTAGAAAGTAAAAATACAGTTCATTTTTTTTTTTTTAATTTAGTTTGCAGCTGGGTATAGTGGTGCATGCCTGTAATCTCAGGACTTGGGAGGCTGAAATAGGAGGATCAAAGGTTCAAGGGCAGGCTCATCAAGTAGTTATGACTTTCAGCAACCTAGCAAGACCATGTTCTGAAACAAAAAAGGGCCTGGGGTATAGCACAGAGATAGAATGCCTCCGGGTTCAATCCCCAGTAACACACACACACACACACACACACACCACCACCACCACCACCACCACCACCCCTCCCCCACAGGGTTGTCTCTTTAGCACTTGGAGCACTGGAAAAGAAACTTGATCCAGTGGCCTATAAGGTTTGGTTTTATTTTTAAGTCTAATTGGAGAGAGTTTTTACAGTGTTTTAAGTATAGGTAGAATGAGGATGAGCCTGGACCAGGCAATAGGAAGCCACAGATGATTCCAGGCCTCCCAGACAGTGATGATAAAGCCAGCCTAGCAGATATGCCAAATTCCATATTGCCCTAGGCAGGCTGGTCCCCAGGCAGGGTCTCCTATACATCTTCTTGCTTTCCTGTGTCCTTGGGGCATTTTTCTTTCCTTTTATGAAATTGCCGGCTTTACAACCTTTTGTGCTTTCAAAAGGATATCTAGACTCTCTCTCGTCATTCTCAAAGACAATGGTAAATGCTTACAAGAAAAAAAAAAATGTGAGGTCAGCTTTGAAGCCAAGTGTTCCCTTGGGAGAATGAGGATTACCCCCAAGTTTTCATTAGTCATAATTTCAACAAATGGCCAAGTCTAGCAGAGAAGTGGACCATTATTTAAGGGAGCATTTAGGACATAATCATCATTTTAAAAACTCTTTTAAGTTCAGAGAAAGACACTGCAGCTGGAAACACAGCTGGTCTCCAGGGTTTGAGGACACTCTAGGCTGTGCTTGCTCTCAAGGATTCTGGTTAAAAACACGATTACAGTTTGAATGTTCAGCACATAGACACTAGTTCGTTTCTAAGAATTGTTTTTATCCTCACCTGAGAAGCTGATGCAAGTGATGTGTGGCTTCTTCCAGATCTGTGAGGCGAGCCAAGGCCTCTCACCTCCTTTCTTGTGTGCTACTTGGATCCCTAGCCCTGCCTTTCTCTCCTCCTTTCCACACCCTCTGTTTCTTCTTTCCTCCCTCTCTTCCTTTCCTTTTGCTCCTTCCCTCCCCTCATCCCTGCCATCCCTTTCTTCCTTTCAGTAAATACCACATTCACACCAACCATGTGAAGGTCGTAGAGGGCAACGTGTAAAGGAAACACTGACCTGCCCTCCCAGAACAAAGACTCAACGGGTGTGGGATGAGAGGTGACCAGAAAGGACAGCACGGTCACAGCGATGCAAGCACAGCCCAGTGGGACCCACCGGAAGCAGAGGCAGCCTCCTGCCAATTACAACCCTGATCATTGCCTTAGTCAGACAAACAGAAGAACTATGGAAGAGCAAGTGCTGAGACTTTTTTTTTTTTTTTCAGCTTAAAAAATTCTTAATTTCTTCAGGTATCGCATGAAAGAATCCTATCATCTTGTTGCAAGGGCTGTTGATGCTGATCTGCTCTAAGTGCCTTCCCAAGCAACTGTGTCATCATTAGAAAGGTAGTTCCTAGCTTCTGAGTTCGCTTGTCAGATTTATTCTGGAATGTTCCATGTGTCTCACAGAGGCCTGAGGCCTTATGAGAGAGTGCTTTGAGACCTACTACATTTGTTAGTGTCCCTCTGTCATGGACTGAGGAGGGTTTTAGGGCAAGCAGATAGGAAGTCCTGCCACAGGCTGATACCAACACATCATTGTAATGGGGAAGACAGGCCCTGCAGCCATGCCAGTGGAATGAATTAATACAAATATTATGAACCCACGGACTCTGCCTAGTCTTAGTTTTCCTTATAGTGACATAGGACTTGTTTTCCTGATAACATGGTTTATGTAACGTGAGAAAATTAGAGTAAATAAAACTCTCTTTTCAGCTTCAAGATTCACAACTAACTTGGCTGAGACAAGAGGATCACAGGTTCAAGACCAGCCTCAGCAACTTAGCAAGATCCTGTTTCAAAAGGAAAAACAAAATTGGGCTGGGTGTGTAGCTCAGAGGTATAACACCCCTGGGTTCAGTCCCCAGTACAAGAAAGAAAGGAAAGCAAGAAAGAAGGGGAGGGAGGGAGGGAGATGTGGTGGCACATGCTTGTAATCCCAGTACTTGCGAGGCTGAGACAGGTTTGTAACCAGCCTCAGAAACCTCAGGAGGCCCTCTGCAACTCAGTGAGACCCTGTTTGAAAGTAAATAAAATAAGGCCCGGGGTGTAGCTCAGAGGTAGAATGCCACTGAGTTCAATCCCTAGTACCATTAAGTAAATAAATTAAACAAATAAATAAATAAGTGGTTAAATGACTTTCAAATATATGCTTAATTACGGGATGGACCAAAACACGTTTTCATTTGACTGACCGTTACTCCTACCTTCCAGATTTGTGGAAGCATCATGCTTTTTCTGTTCTCTAGTCAAAAGAAGAAACACACAGAATTATTTTAGGAAAGATAACCAGAAATACTGTAACTTTTAAAAGATATTATAAAATCACTTTTAATGACATTTTTAAAATCAGAGATTGATAGACTATTAAGGTACCTGGTTTACTTGAGTTGCTGGAATTTTCTATTAATATCCTCATATCTCCAAACAAGAGTAGGTTCTCAGTTCTTCTTTCTATATTCTCTCAGTGGAAATCAAAGACTGTTTCAATATTTTAAAAATTGTGTTAATTACATATAACAGTTCTACCTATAAGGTGTGCAGTAAATAATACTTTCAAACCTGGAATCTGAGTATGTTTGTTATTGATGTTGATGAATTTCAACTGAGAGCTGGTCACTTTCCAAGTTGTACCTTATATTCCCCTAAGAATACAGATTTTCAGACGTGGTGCAAATTACTTATGCATAGGTGATTTTTTGCTTTAGAGTCAACTTCACAAGAGGTTTAATTAACAAATATCTTAGGGGAAAAAAGCTTTTCATTTCATTTTTTAAGTGAATTTAAAATAAACACCATTGTGGAAACCACATTCTTGGTGCTTATTACAATGGTGGAGTGCTCTAATGGATCCTACTGTTTACAAAGGCGTAGATTGCAGGGAACACGAAAGACCGTCACAAGTTTTTAGGCATCATTTTTACCCTTCATTTGTTGGAGAAAATGGGTAGTAATGAGATGTCATAGAGCATTTTCTTCTTTCATAGAAAATCTCTTGATTAGATTTATCTTGCTCTCTGTTTCACATTTAGTTTGCACAGCAAATAGTTTTAGGTTTGAAATGGTTTGATTAGGATAATTTATCTTTATTTCTTCCTTTCCAACCCCAGTATTTAAATACCAGCTTCTACTTTAAGGAGCAAAAAATGAAGATGTCAGAATAAACTCCGTGAAAAAGTTATTTCTTTTCGTCCATTGTCACCCGTAGTGTTTCCACTCTGCCCTGGCTTTTGCTGATTGTTTTTGTGAACTTGGGTCTTTGTTTCTAGTAGAAATTTAAAACGCTGGGTTTCATCCCTAGTATCACCACCAAAAAAGAAAAAGAATTTCATTGTGTGTATATCTATAATTTTGTAATACATTCATCTGTTGGTGAATACCTAGTTTGGTTTCATAATTTGGCTATTGTGAATTGCTATAAACCTGGATATGTGTGTATTACTATAATATTCTGATTTCACTTCCTTTGGAAAGATACCCAGGAGTGGTATAGCTGGATCATATGGTGGATCCATTCCCAGTTTTCTGAGGCATCTCCACACCGATCTCCATAGTGGTTGTACTAATTTGCAATCCCACCAACAGTGTAGAAGAGTTCCTATCCGCCCCCACCCATCCTCGTCAGCATTTATTGTTGTTTGACTTCTTGATAAGGGCATCCTGATTGGGATTAGATAGAAAATCAGTGTGGTTTTGATTTGCGTCTCCCTGATTGTTAATGACATTGAACATCTTTTCATGTATTTATTGGCCATTTGTATTTCTTCTTTTGTAAAGTGTCTGTTTGGTTCAATTACCCATTTCTTAATTGGGTAATTTAGTGTTTAGTCTTTTAAGTACTTTGTGTATTCTAGATATTAGTCCTTTATCTGAAGAATCTCCCATTCTGTAGACTCTCTTTAGACTCTTGATGGTTTCCTTTGATGAGCAAAAGCTTTTTAGTTTATTGCCATCCCACTTATTAATTCTTGTTATAATTTCCTGAGCTTTGGGGTCTTGTTCAGGAAGTTTCTACGTGTGCATATATGTTGGAATGTTGGACCTATGCTTTCCGCTAGTAATTTCAAAGTCTCTGGTCTAATTTCCAGGTCTTTGATCCATCTCAAGTTGAACTCTTCTGCAGGAATAAGAAGTAGGGATTTAATTTCATTTTTCTACAAATGGATAGCCAGTTTTCCCAATATTCATTGAAAAGGCTGTACAGGTCACATGTCCTTAATGGAACATTGTATTTTGCCCTTTAAAAATGGTAAAATGTTTTTACAATTAACTAGAAATGTAAAACCTGGTTAGACTTAAAATTCCTAGACTTCAGTTTAGTCCTAATTGAATAGATCCTGTCTTCCATTTCTGCTCCATGGAGACTTTTCCTTGCAATATAAGGTAAACTAGCAGTGTGTCTGACAATTTAGGAAGCTGCCTTGGAGTAGAGCCCTCTTCAAAACATTGTTACTGTTGTCTAAATATTTATTAGTCAACTTTCCATTATTACAACAAAATACCTGAAGCGGGCTACTTTACAAAGAAAACCTGTTTGGGCTTATAGTTTTGGATGTACAGGGTCCAAACAGCAGGAGAGTGTTGTAATAACAGGCCAAGGAAGAATTGACTTCTTCAGGTGTCAGAAGGTTAAAACTGAAAGCCATCTATTGAATTTTGCAATTAGAAGCTTATTCCTGATCTTTGTTAAAGCACTTTCAATCAAGTGTAGAAATGAACTTCAGGTTGCAGTGGGCTGTAAAAGCAACTGGAAATGGCAATATAAAAACGGGTAATATGGACTGTGAACTCAGATATGAAGGGAAAGAGAGGTGGCAGCTAGCAATGCAATATTCAGGAAGGACTATTTCCTTGCAAAGATAGTAGAGAACGTATGCATATTTATAAGCTGTGGGAACAAGCCAGTACATAAAGAATGGTCAGAAATACACAGATAATAAACAATGAAACAAGGTCCTAGAAAAGGTTGTTGGAGATTGATGTGAAAGCATAAGTTTCCACTGTTGTTGAAAATGAAGTCACAAAATATATTTATTCAGTATGCATGCATAAGGTTCAATGTTTACATAAATCCACATGCAGTGGCACACACCTATAATCCCCAGCACTTAGTAGGTCATTGAAGCAGAAGAATTGCAAGTTTGAGGCTAGCTTGGGCAACTTAGTGAGAGCCTATCTCAGAATTTTTAAAAAAGGGTTGGGAATGTAGGTTGATGTCATTGTGCTTGCCTAGCATGTGGGAAGTCATGGAAATGAAAGAAGGAAGGAAGAAAGAAGGAAGGAATAGGGGGAGGGGAAAGGAAAGAAAAGGAGGAGAGGGACAGGAAGGAGGCGGGGAAGAAAAGGAGTTAAAAACATGTTACTAGAAGAAATATTGTTGATTATATCAGGTAGCATTTATTGAGTGCTTATACTATCAATATTATTAATAGTTCAAAACCTATCTCATTTAATTAAATATCTTTGCTCTGTTAAGATCAGAGTGAAAGTATTATCACTACTTCTCAACAAGAAACCAAAGCTTAACTAGTTTAATCTAAGATCATAGAGAAATTTAGTATCCAAACTAGGTATTTGAGCATAGATGTTTCTGACTGCAAATACCTGGGCTTTTATCCACCGTCGTGATGAGTTAGGGGTGCGATGTACATTTGGCAGAATGGAACAGGGAGATTGTCATGGAGGTCCAACAGCACATAGTTGGGAGGAATAAAATTGTTATAAACCTAAGTGTACCAAACAGCACAGCAATTAAAGTGTAAAACAAAAACCCTCAGAAATGGAAAGAGAACTTGAAATCCAATATAGGAGAAAAGGCCAGTATACTTGTGTCCAGAGGATGGACTGATGAAAAAAAATGTAAGGACATAGGGGAATTCAATCAGTAAACTTGAATCACCCCTCAAATAAGAAACTTTTGGGGATATGCTCATGGGACATTAACAAAAATTAAATGTGTAATTGGCTATCAGAATACTCAATATATTTGAGGAAAATATATTTTATAGATGGCATTCTCTGATTATAAATATTATAAATATTTAATGATAAATGACCAAAACATTAGGTACCTTAAATTTGAGAAATGAATTCTTTGATACCATAAAGATCAAAGAAGAGATAAAAAGTAAAACCACAAGCTATCTAGACAGCAATGAAAAAATTACTTTTTATTCTCCAACTATTGTACAGTATGACTCATACTCAGAAGAAAAAAAAAAAAACTACAACCTTAAATTCTTCCTTAACAAAAGAAGATATATGAAAAACAACAAAAAAAAATCTAAGAAATTCAAACAGCAAAGAAATTAACTAAAAGAAACTAGGGAAGAGAAATTAAGATAAAGGCCCAAATCATGAACTACTACAGCAAAAAGGTGCATACACATTTCTAGGCTAATTGTGCAAACTCAGATATTAAGTGTGTTGGCAGATTAGTACAAATGGAAGTGGAGACGGCTTATATATTCTCTGAAGGTCACGTTTAGCCCTGGTCATTCCTTCCCCTCCAATGTTTGTCTACCTTGTTTAGGGGCCACACATGAAACACACTCTATTATACCATAATCCTAAAGCTAGAGGGGATCTGGTAGTCATGCTACCTCTACTTGAAACTCTCACCCTAATAAAATTTGCTTGGAAAGAGATTCATGACTTTTTGGAATGCTAAGTCGCTGAGGCAAGACCTCAAAACATAACTGGAGGGGTATGAGTTAATGGGAATTGAGTAAGAACAGATACATGTGAAACCTATTATATTTATTTTATTATTTTCTTTCTCCTTTATTCATCTTACCTCTTTTTAGAAGACTCATCAACAGCAGTTCATAACCTCTGAGGCTCAATCAAATAAAACTTGTTGCAATTTCAGAATAGAATTTTGTCATGTAGTATTATAAATTCGGGCAATCTTTATATTGCTGCCTGTATTTACTTCATACTTTATAGTATGCCTCTCTGGACTCTCAGGACTGTCACCTACAGGGATCGTTAAGGATCATCAGCCTGTCCAACAGTTGATATAGTGTGTGTGTGTGTGTGTGTGTGTGTGTGTGTGTGTGTGTGTGTGGTTTTTCATAAAATGTGGGAAAAGGGACCTCAGACTCTTTAAAAAAAAAAAAATTACTGTAACAGTTTGTGGCATATATAGTATATAGGTAATATATTTACATTGGTTTAGGCCTTTTTTTTTTTTTTAGTTTAATGAACTCAAGAACTACTAGAAACAATAGACTCAAACTTGTTTTAAATTCTAATTATTATTCCATTAATTGGGATTTGTTGTTATGTTGAAGAGAATGTCATACAGTGGAACCTTTTTAAACATTATGAATTGTACAGTTGATGTCCAAAAACAATTACATAATTTTGTCTATTTTTAAAATTCATGATAATAGAGCTAATCTTTTTCTTGTTAAGTTGATTTTCCTCCTTTCAGGAGAAGAGCTGGAAAATTTACTTTATTGTTTGTTTTTCTTTTGATCATACTAGTCCCCCCCCCCCCAAAAAAAAACAGAAAAATACCTTCTTTAAAGCAAGACATTATTTCCACCACCAATGTAATTCTGTGGATGGATGTCTGCAGGCTTTTGCCTTTATTCATTTAATCCCAAAACCAGATCCCACTAACAATTGGACCGAGCTTCAATTTAAATCATTGTGAAATGTGCTTGACAGATATTTCTGTCTTTGACCCACCTTAGCTATTCGCCTTAATTACTATATTTCAGCTTTAAAAAAAAAAAAATGCTTCTTAGGTACATGCATTGTCTCCTTCTGAGCAAATGTTTCAAACAGCGTGATATTCTGCGACATTTATGAAGTTGCAAAGAGATTTTACTCACCATTCATTTCACCTTTTTTATGCGCTTTCATGGATTTTAAATTTTTTCCCTTTAGTTTCAGGTTTCATAAAGGGAAATGGAAATTGGATCACACTCTGGTCTTTGTTTTCTTTGCATCCACCTGTAGGATGAATATAAGCCAGAAAAGGCCTTGTCAGAAGAGGACTTGAAAAACGCCGTGAGCGTCCACCATGCCCTCGCGTCCAAGGCCACTGACTATGAGAAGAAGCCCAACGTGTTCAAGCTGAAGACTGCCGACTGGAGGGTCTTGCTTTTTCAGACCCAGTAAGTTTTGTTGGTTTGGTTCTTATTTGGTTTTGTGTTTTAGTGCCTTTTAGCACCACTTTGTATTAAGGAGTAGAATCCGAACCAGGCATGGTGGCACATGCCTCTAATCCCCGTACTTGGGAGGCTAAGACAGAAGGATCATAGGTTCACAGCCAGCCCTAGCAACTTAGTGGGGACCTCTGTAACTTAGTGAGACCCTGTTTCAAAATTAAAAAAAAATAGAATAGGGCTGGGAGTATAGCTCAGAGGTGGAATGCTCCTGGGTTCTATCCCTAGTACCACTAAAACATAAAGTAATAGAATCAGACTCTTTACGGGAAATTTTCTGAGTCAGAGTCCATCTCATAAACTGGTTACATTAGAGAAACAACTATCTAAAAACACTTACACCAAAAGTAGAAACCCTGAGTTCAAGTTTTTGTCTACTATAAAGCAGCCCTTTGACTGTTAGTGAGCTACTTACCATCTCTAGAACCCAATATCTTCATCAATAAAATATGAAGGTTTTAGTAAACAGGTTCTATCATAAAATGAGTAAATAGACCTGGATTCAAATTGCCATTTCCTAGCTCGCTCTTCTACCATATAATTTTTAACCTTTTTGAACCTTGACTTGTTGCTACTATTAAGTGATATTTATCTCAGAGGGTTCTAATGAGCATTAAATAAGTGTATAAAGTTCTTCATACAGTGCCTCATATGTAGAAATTGGTCAGTAAGAGTAAGTTTTCATCTTATACTCAAACATCAACATAAAAATATTTGTATAGCTGTAAGTTTTTCTTGAGTACCTGGTTCTTGGGTATAGAATTGCAGGGTTTATGATAAATTTACACTTAACTTTTGAGGGAATTATCAAACTGTTTTAAAAAGTATATATGCCCATTTCCATTCCCTCTATCAATGTATGCCTCAGCCAGATTTCAAAATAAAATTATATGAGTAAATGACTTGAGTTAATTTTTAAATTAATTTTAGGCCTAGCCTTGTTTCAAACAATCTTCTTCTTCTTTTTTTTTTTTCTTTTTGTTTCCTACTGGAATAACCACAGTCGTACACTTTGACCATAAGTTACAATCTTTCACTGCCATGGTGATCACTGTTGAGAATGTTAACCTCCAATGGAGTTTTATTAGGGATTAATAGTACCAAAAATAAATGATTTTATGTGCCATTTTTTGTTATTATTATTGTTGTTGTAGTTGTTGTTATTGTTGTACTGAGGATTAAACCCAAGAGCATTCTGCCTTTGAGCTACATCCCCAGCCCTTTTTTATTTTTTATTTTTTATTTTGAAGCAGCGTCTCACTAGATTTCTGAGGGCCTCATTACATTGCTGAGGCTGTCCTCGAACCTGCAATCCTCCAATCTCAGCCTCCCAAATACTGGGGTTACAGGTGTGCACCCACACCCAGTTCTTTATGTGCCACTTTAAATGGACAGTAAGCAATGGGCAAAGTGTGATAGACTTACCTACAGAAGTATCCTAACATAAATATGTCTATTTCCCATAGGAGTCCAGAGGAAATGCAGGGGTGGATAAACAAAATTAACTGTGTGGCAGCCGTATTTTCTGCACCACCATTTCCAGCAGCCATTGGCTCCCAGAAGAAGTTTAGCCGCCCACTTCTGCCCGCCACGACGACAAAATTATCTCAGGTAATGCCCAGGGCTCAGGTGCTTTGAACTTGGAAAAATGTGCCTTGTAATCTTACCAATATTTGTATCTGAATACTACTCCATATTGAAGGGCCAATGGGACACCTATTATATAAATGGGACAAAATGTAATATACTAGGTTTTATACTTCAGCCATATTTCCTCGGTTTTATTTTCATTTCAATAGCCCATAATTTTTCAATAACTAGATAATGTTAGATTGATCTCCTGTTTGGTAGCAAGCATTTACTCCATTTATTAGTTCATTTTATTAAGCATTTATGGTATTTGGTGCGAGGAATATGAAAATAGGTTCAAGGGTCCACTGCTCACACTCCTGTAGAGAAGGGCTTTTGCTGTCCCTCAGAGAAGAGCTGCATGCAACATTTACTTGAATTTTCTAAATACACTGTTCCACATGTATTTACATAAACTTCTTTCCTATTGTAAGATTATATTTTCTAGAACATATATTTTATATTATTCACTTCTATTTAAAACTCTATTCTCAAACTCTGAAATTTTAAAACCTGTCTTTACCCCCATTACCACTGGCCGGTCCAGGATTTTGGAAGCTACTTAGATGTGCTTGTGAAATTCCTATTACTGCAGTAATAGACATCATTTCGTCTCACTGTGGTCAACCAGATTTTGGCATTAACTAGTTGCTCTTCACCTCTCTGATATCATGATTATCAGTGATATGTTTATTTAATAAATGTGTCCCTGTTGTGTATCAAAGACTATTTTAGGATCTGGAGTTGGGAAGGCAAATAAAATTCGGACCCTCTCCTGAAACAGTGACAAATGCAAATAAGCAAGAACTTGTGATACCGTTTGGGAGGTGTACAGGAAGGGGAAGTCTAGAGTGTCCTGTGGGTAGAACAAGGGACCTCATCTAGCACGACCTTGGAGGCGAAACAAGTGTGATGTCTAATAAACTTAAAGGCTGAGAAACAGTTAGACAGGTGTGAGATACAATAACAGAATGATCCAGCAAAGGAACAGAGGCCCAGGGGAAAGAGCGCAGGGATGCAGGAGCCACACCTGGGCTCTCTAAAGTGGCTAAGCAACCTTGAGAAAAACCAAGAAATGTGTCATTGTGGAGCTTAGCAAT
Organism: Graphiurus murinus; assembly: GCA_004027655.1. Classification (NCBI taxonomy): domain Eukaryota; kingdom Metazoa; phylum Chordata; class Mammalia; order Rodentia; family Gliridae; genus Graphiurus; species Graphiurus murinus. The sequence continues at coordinate 78,787 of PVLC010002310.1, read as the reverse complement.
GGTCAAATTGTGAAAGTCTTATCTTAGTCCATTCAGCTAGGACATAATACCACAAACTGGGAAGTTTATAAAGAAAAGAGATTTATTTCCTACAGTTCGAATGGCTGGGAAGTCCAACATCAAGATTGCCAGCATTTTATAAGGGAGTACATGAGTCAACAAGAGAGCTCAGGCAAGAGAAAGCAGAGGGCACGGAGCTGGGATTTCTAGCAGCCCGCTCCCCCCATAACTAACCCACCTCAAGACCACAGCCGTAATCCATTCGTAAGGGCAGTACCCTCATGACCTAGACACTCTTCAAAGGTGTCTCACCTCGTATATTGTCACAGCAAAAATTAGATTTCAATGTGAGTTTTGGAGGGGGCATTTAAAGCCCTGTTCGTCACTTGTGGAAGTTTGAATGTTCAATGGTGCCCCAGTATAATAGCTTGGAGCAAAGGAATACTGTGATCAAGTTTGTACTTCAAAAACTATTCCATTGCAATATGATGAAAGTGTTAGAAGAAAATACTGCTAGAAAGGGCCTTAAAGAAACGTCTGGTAGCCGGGCGTGGTGGCGCACGCTTGTAATCCCAGCATTCGGGAGGCTGAGACCGGAGGATCCGGGTTCGCGGCCAGCCTCAGCTACCTAGTGAGGCACTCCGCAACTTAGTGAGACTCGGTTTCAAAATAAAGAATAAAAAATGGGGCTGGGGGTATAGCTCGGAGGTAGAATGCCCCTGAGTTCAATCCCCA
>PVLC010002310.1:0-77952 GCA_004027655.1 Graphiurus murinus | reverse complement strand
CGTCTGGTGATCTTAGACAAGAAATACGGCTGTAGAGGAAGTGGATCCAAGGGGGAAGTTCTAGAGAGTAGAGGATGGATAGTTCTTGTGGTTTGCTGATGTGAAGAAAGAAGGGCTGTCACTTAGGTTTTGACAGCTGGGGACTGTGGCAACTGACCTGTCTTTTGGGAGCTCATCTCCCCTCCCAGTGCTTCTTCCAGAGTCCTTTCCTAGGTCCTCGTCTTTCTATCTCCAAATGTTGCAGTGCCCAGGGCTCAAAAGCAGACTAAGACACTTAAACAAATGTGTGTGTGTGTGTGTGTGTGTGTGTGTGTGTGTGTGTGTGTGGCATTCAGGATTAAATCCAGGGGCATTCGACCTCTGAACTATACCCCCAGCCCTGTTTTTTATTCTTTATTTTGAAACTGGGTCTCATTAAGTTGCGGAGGGCCTCACTAAGTAACTGATGCTGGCCACAAACCAGCGATCCTCCTGTCTCAGCCTCGCAAGTACTGGGATTACAAGCATGAACCACCATACCTGGCTTCTTAAATAATATTCTTAATTTTTTTTTTTTAGATAAAAATAACCTAGCTGGAGAATATTATCCTAAGAAAAGGGGAGAAAGATCATGTACAATTAAGGCAAAAAAATAGCTCTTGTAGTGAGTAGCAAGTGAGGCTGCTGGATCAACTTGACAAAAGCAGTTTTGGTGGAGTGATGGGAAGAGACACCATGTTGGTCTTCTTTGAGGAGGGACCGAAAAGTGGCAAGGAATTTGAGGAAGCGGATACACGCAAGTCTCATCATAAGTATTTAAAAAAAAAGAAACAGACTAATAGTAAGAGAGTACACTATTTGAGGGAAGTCTTTTTGTTTTGGTTTTTTTTCTTCATTCATAATGATTGTTAACACGTATTGATGGTTACTATATAAGCATTATTATTACCATTGTAGTTCATATCTGATCAAAAACTCTGTTAAGAATAGAAAGGGCCAAGCCAGTTCAACCTACAGGACAGAAAGGCATTTAATTTTCAAAGATAATGATTAGAGCACTCTAAGAGAAAGGGAAGGCTCTTCTTGATGACCAGAAAGTATGCTGGCCAGCTTCTCCATCTTTCTGAGGTATGAACTAGGAAAGCAAGTGCCATTTCCCTGCTTTAAATTAAGTGCTTGACATGAACAGTCTGCCATGTAACTAGCCACGAGAATAGCACAGGAACAGCACATCACATTCTATAACGTTATGGGAGGAAAAAATAACTCGAAGCAAGGAATACCTTCAAAAGTTGAACTTCGTTCTGTTAACTTCACAGTGGGCTTTTCGATTATTGTCAGTTTCTAATAGGTTGATTTTTCTCATAATTACTTACATAAAAGATGCAAGAAACCAGGCATGGCGGCACACACCTGTTTTCCTAGTACTTGGGAGGCTGAGATAGGAGGATCACAGGTTTGAGACCAGCCTCAGCAACATAGCCACTTAAGAAGATCCTGTTTCAAAATTAGGCTGGGAGTATAGGTCAGAGATAGAAAACCTCTAGGTGCAACCCCCAGTACCCCTCCCCACCAAAAAAAAGTGAGAGAAGGTTCACTGAAGTAAAGAGGGATATTAATAAGCATGTTAATCATGGAAACTTTATAGAACTTGGAGCCGCCTATAGTTTTTTATTGTTCCCTCACTCTACAATGTTCAGTTGTATTTACTTCCTATTTTGAAAACAGTACTGCTGTCCTATTTGTATGTGGGCTACCTACTAATAAGTCACATGTGCATGCAAATGAATGTCTTCATCTATTTGTGTGCTTTTGCCAGGGAACAAACAAGCAAACACCTTTATCAGGTAGAATCTCTTCTTTTAAGCCAGTATGAAACCAAAAATAAAATGTATAATCTTAAAAATTTTTTTCCATTTTGGATATGATGCATCCAGAGAGATGCAGAAAATGCATATGTTGTGTGATTACAGTGATGGATTTGAGATTTAAAATAAGAAATAGCCAAAAAGAAGAGTCCCCCAGTGTCACCTGTGCCAAGATGACCATGCCATTTTAAGAATTTAGCTTCTTTAGGAAAGCATAAGATGATTCTCTCCTTACCATCACCAATTAAATCACTAAGCCTTCATGGGTCTTATTTTCCACCTGGAAAATTCGGGGTGGGGGGAGGATATAGAATACTTTTAAGGTTTTTTTCCTATCACTAGCTTTTTTTAAACTTCTTTGCCTAGCTCACCATTTTTAGTTACCAAAAATTAAAAAATAGCCAGGCATGATGGTTGTAATCTCAGTACATGGGAGGCTGAGACAGGAGGTTCGCAGGTTTGGGACCACCCTCAGCAACTTGGCGAGGCCCTCAGGAACTTAGTAAGGCTCTGTTTCAAAATAAAATAAGGCTGGGAGGTGGGGGTGGCTCAGAGGTAGAATGCCCCTGACTTCAGTCCCCAGTACAAAAAACTAATATATAATAAAAAGATATTTTACCATCGAGAGTAATGGGAAAGAAGAGCGTAAAACCAAGCATGTGATGAAGAGGAGGTTTTGAAGAGAGAGGAGTTGGCTTGCACACAGCCTGGCGCGGTGTCCGGGGTGGCTTCCACTTCAGAAGGAGACTCTTGGGGGTGTCTGTGCTGAGTCACAGGGGGCACTAGCAAATCCTGAAGCTAAGCATCTGGATGTGCCCCTGATCTCTCCAGCACATCCCAGACTGCTTCTCTTCCTTTGGCTTAGTCCTTCTCAGTCTCAGCACTGTTGACGTTGTGGAAGGCTGACTTGTGAACTGCAGGTTATTTGGCAATATCCCCAGCCTCTGCCTACGAGATACCAATTATACCCCCCTGTTGTAACAACCAAAATGTCTCCAGACATTACCACATGTTTTCTAGGGTCCAAATCCACCCCCCTTCCTGTTCAGAACCATGCGTTAGCCCAGTAGTTCCAAATCTTTGAGACCGGTGACCTTTCTTTCTCCCACACCTCCACAAGCTGGCTGTGATCCCCTAAAATGCCAGGACCCTTTGGGTGATTTCAACTTATAAAATAATACATTTATAACAAGGTGGGTATACTTCTGGAGTAAAAAGATATGCAGTGTTAGGGAAAAATCAAACATTCAATTAAAAGATAGTTTGGTACTTTGACGACAGGTTGTTCATCACCCTGCCATTTATGAGCTTTTCTTCTAATTTATTCTTGTCTTCTATCCAAAACATATTAGCCTCAATTATTAAAACTGATTATTGTCAGTGCCTTGCAGCTCTTCCTGAACAACTCGGCTGTGTAGGAGTCACCTTCGCTAGTTGTTTTTCATGGCAGCGTTGCCAGAGCACATTTTTCTTTTTCCATTGGGAGGTTGGAGAGACTGGTTTGAAAATCCAAGTTTTTTTTTCCTCCTTCTGTTGTAGCTCTCCAAACATAGGATTTCATGGTGGGCCCGTTTAGGCCCTTTTATACCCACCAAAGCAGTCATTTCCAAACTTGAATGTGTAAGAACTCTCTGGAGACAGTATAAAATGTCTACTTTCCAGCCCCGCCAGGGGGTTCAGAGCAGGTGGCTTTCTGGAAATAAGAGTATGTGTCTTGTACACCCCAGGTGCCTGGCCGGCAAATGGTGCAGGTCACACTAAGACACACTACATTCTCACAGTCTCCCTAGGTCTTCCACTACTTCTCTGGACACTTATGCCTCATGAAGTCATAGTTTCTTGCTGTCTAGTTTTGTTTTCCTCTTTGAATTCCCACCATTCTCTTGTAGAAGTTGAACCAATTCAGTATTCACTAAATACTATATATTGACTGTTTGGGTTCAAGCCATACAGTCAACACTGGTCAGAAACCAAGAGGGATCCTGTGGTTGCTTCTCACACCACCCAGCCTTCTTGTCTATGGTTTGACCACAGGCAGTGGTGCTAAGGGCCATATGAGGGACAGGGATTAAGAGCCTGGCATTTCAGAGAAGAAAGTCACTCCTATAGCTGTCTCCCTCCCTGGCCAGAGCCCTATCCATTCCACCCCACCCACTTCCATACCTTCTATCACAGAGTCTTTTTTTTTTTTTTTTTTTTTTTTGTAGTGCTGAGGATTGCACCTGCGGGCATTCTAACCCTGAGTTACACCCCCCAGCCACTTTTAATTTTTGAAACAGGGTATTGCTAAGTTGCCGAGGCTGTCTGCAAACCTGTGATCTTCCTGTCTCTGCTTCACAAGTACTGGGATTACAGGTGTGCACCACCATACCACCCAGGTCACTTTCACCTCTGAAATAATCTTTCACATTCTACTTCATCCATACTTCAGACTTTTGTCATCTAATACCTAGGTCACTAGTTTTTTTTTTTTTTTGTTTTTCTTTTGACCATTCACCTTATCAATACTAAGAGCAAATATCTTCTGATATATATATATATACACACACACACACACAGTAAGGCATGTGGTATATTTTCATATACTACTGTCAACTCAAATAGTAAATATTAATAAGACTTAACATTTCCTAGTGGTTACATTTCTTTTTTTTTTTTTAATAGAAATATGAGAGTTTATTTTAAGTCAAGGAAAGATAGAAGACAAAAACAACCCCCCCACCCCATGGTGGTAGATTTCTTTATGTAATTTAAATTTTTTCCCTACCTAAAGAATCTATTAACAAAACATTGAAAATTTGCAAACTAATTAAGCACAATTACAGAATACAAGAGTGTTTGTATAAAATATAAATCATATTGCAATGCTGATTTTTAAAATTCTCCCCAGTGGATCATCTTGCTTGGGGTGCACACAATCCACTTTAGAAAATACTAGCCCAACTATGTCTGTAGCCACACAACGTGACTTCCATAACCTTCCAACCCAGCCTTCCCAGTTCTGGCTGAAAGATGACCCAAACACGTCACTTGCCTTAATGGGCTCACTTTTGCCAATGCAATGCAGTCCCAGCTCCTTGGCCTGACTTTACATGGTGACCACATTTTTCCAAGGTAGATAAATTTCTTATCCATTTCTAGTCTGTGTTTGATATCATTCAGCATTCAGTAAACTGATGACTTGAATCATGTAGAAGGAATTATGCTTAAGCTTATTAAACACGGTGTGTAAGGTGTTTGTCTTCAATGTGAAATGATGAAAGAAAATCCTTCTGATGGTGCTTTCAGCAATAGCTCCTTCAAATCCACTCAAAGCAGATGCTCTTTGTTCAGAATTCCACGCCCCTTAGGTTGGCAAGGGCTCTGGCATTCAGTACTTTCACTCATAAGTCGCATTTCAGATGTCTAGAAATGTCATTACCTTCTAAATCATCTGTCGCAAGACAATGCAGAGGAAGCAGTCTTGGCACACCCCAACCCCTTTTCTCTTTTCTAATAGTCATTTTATTCAGCTACTGTTTACTGATGGAACTATATATCAGGTACTATATTAAGTATGGTAGGCATTAAAAAAAAAAAAAAAAAAAAAACTAAGACAAGCCAAGACAAGCCAGGTGTGCTTGCTTATAATTTCAGTACTTGGAAAGCTGAAACAGGAGGATCTCAAGTTCAAGGCTAGCCTCAGGAACTTAGCAAGAACCTGTTTCAAAATAAAAAAATGAAAAGGGCTGGAGTGGAGCTTGGAGGTAGAATGCCCCTGAGTTCAATTCCTAGTACTGTGTCTCCCCCTGAAAATAGTAAAGAGAATGATTTGGCTCTGGGTTTATGAGATCTTAAGGTATTTGTAGGTGTGAAGACAAGTGATAAATAGAAACCATCTTCTATGCTCAGCTTTGTATTTAGCCCTGGGGATTAAGGAAGGGGGAAAATGACCTTTTTTTAATATAGTCAGTAAAGGAGATAAAACATACGTAGGTCTGAGTACGTTTTATAATAAGCGGGTGGTGTAGACATTTAAGTGCTGTGGTAACTGGGAAGAGATTGTGAGGTCTGGAGCGAAGCTGATTCCGAGTGGAATTTAGAGCGAGGCTCGTTGTAGACCTGAGGACGTGCTGCCCAACTGGAAGGTGGAGGGAAGGGCGTTGGGACCGATGGGGGCCATGAGGAGTTCTGAAAGCATTGGGTTCTGCACTGATGCATCGAGAAGCAGAACTTTTTGAAGCTTGTGTTTCTAGCAGCCCTTTGGATTTCAGAATATTGTTGGGAAGCAAGTTTTTGAGAAGTTGGAAGAACAGGGCAGCTGCCATGTCAGTGACCTTGAGCAGCAGGTACTGGAACTCTGCATCTCCATGTCCCCATTCCCATTTTTATTATTATTTTTTTTTTCTGGAGATTGAACCCAGAGGCATTCTACCTCCTAGCTGCTACAGCCCCAGCCCTTTCTATTTTTATTTTGAAACAGTGTCTCAGTAGGCTGCTAAGAGTCTTGGTAAGTTGCTGAGTCTGGTCTGGAACCTATGCTCTTCCTGTCTCAGCCTCCAAAGTACTGAGATTATAAACATGTGCCACCACACCCTGCTCTCCATTTCCTGATGAGATTAGAAGGGATGATGGCCAGGTTCTCTTTAGGAATCTTAGAATTCTTAGGACTCTGTATCCTAGTTGGGTAAAAAAAAGCTTCCTGGAAGGCAGGTAGTTGTGGGATACAGTATGATGTTTCCATAAATGTGTATGTTGTTGAGTAATTAAATCAAGCTAATTAACATGTCTGTCACTTCATACTTATATTTTCTTGATGAGACCATTTAAAATCTTTTTAATAGTTTTAAAATATACTCCATTATCAACTATATTCACCGTGATATACAAAAGAATTTTTTAACGAATTCCTAACTGAAATTTTCTCTTCTTTGACCAATGTCTTCCCCCACCCATCTCCCAGCCTCTGTAATTATCATTCTTGTTTCTGCTTCTATAAACATGACTATTTTAGATTGCACGCATAAATGAGATCATACAGTATTGGTCTTTCTGTGCCTAGTTTCTGTTTCACTTAACATACTGTCCTCCAGGATGCACCCAAGTTGTGGCATAGGACAGAATTTCTTTCTTTTTGAAGATTGAATAATATTCCATATTATTCAATTGTATGTGTGTATGGACATAAAATGTATATATACCGCACTTTCATTATCCATGATGCATGTGTAATTGGACACTGAGGTTGTGTCTCTTTACCTTAGCCATTGTGAATAATGACATCATTGCCGATAATGTTTTTGAGATAAAGGGCAGAAATTAATTTCTCAATTCTGGAACTGAAAGTTCAAAATCAAGATGCTTGGCAAGTTCAATGTCTGGGGAAACCAGGTTTCTGCTTCCAAGATGGAAGCATTCCAGTATTCTTCCAACATTCCAAGAATGTTACTGCATTCTGTGAAGAGAGAGAACATTGTATTCTCACAGAGTAGAAGGCAGAAAAGTTTAAAAAAAAAAGGGGGGGGTCTAAATTAGTTGCCTCTCCCCTTTTATAAGGTACTAATCTGTTCATGACATTGGAGCCTTTGTGGACTAATTGCTTCCCAAAGGCCCCACCTCTTAATACAGTCATAGTGGAAGTTCAGTTTCAACATGAATTTGGGAGGAGCCATATTCAAACTACATCGTTCCTTTGCCCATTTTTAAAACTGAATTGTTTTCTTACTATTGAATTCCTTAGAAGTTTTGGATTTTAACATCTTACCTGAAAAAAATTCTTAAGTAGCATCTGAAATTTGATTTTTGTATATATTATCAAAAGTCTTACCAATTTAAATCCATTGGCAGTAACCACAATTTTTCTTGCATCTAATATTTTGATGCCACCTTTAAGATTATTACTTCCTAATTTAAAGCAATTTAATGAATTCATGCCGTTTTCTGTCACTGTGCCCTTTCCTTAAACCTTATTAGCTATATTTCTCAGCCTTCTCTGAAATTCATCTTGTAAGTATTCTCCCATGTTTATATGCATCCCTAAAATAGCTAAAAGACAAGAGAGAGGAAAGAAAACAGGATCCCTACTTTGTCTTTCATCGTGCTATTAGAAGTTTAGCCATCTGGAGTCTAAGCATGGAGCTTCTCTCTGTGGCCAGTGCCTCTTTCCTTCCCCTTTTTAGCACCAGCTTTTGTCAAGAAAGACTTTATCACCTTGGCCATGGGCTCCAAGCCCTGAGGTCATTAGCCTGATTTACCTACCTATGCCCATAAGAGCTGCTGGTATTTTTATTTCACTGGCCAAAATGGACAGATTCACGATGTGATTTCCAAAAACCTCATTTTGTAATGACTTTCTCGACTCTTGCTCGATGAAGGCACTGAAGTAGGAATGAAGCATTGGGCATTGAACATCAGCATTTCTTTGAACAGAGTCTTCATAAAAAAATAAAGCCTAATGGGCAACCCTTTATGCAACTGTAGAAACAGATTTATAAAACATAGCTTAATAACGGTGCCTCTGGTAAACTCTGATTTGGGAAGGAAAGTGACAAATATGCCATACATATTGTTATTCTGTCTTGTATTCCCCATTAAATCAGAAAGAAATGGGAATTATTTGACATTTGAATATTCAAGATTAGGAAGCCAGAATTGAAAGCTTTTGAAAGAAGCAAGCATCTAAAAGAATATTTTACCCAGACCCAAAGTCCAAAAATACAGAGAATTTTATTAATTCATTTACCAAAATATCTGAAATCTTATTTGGAAAAAAATTGCATCCTAATTTTATTTATTAAAATGAAAATCATTTCTATTCTTAAAATATAGTGTAAATAACTATCCCATCCTGCTACAAATCTATTTTAAAATGAGAACCCAGGAAAGAAGTGGATTTGGTATTTCAGCAGCCAGTTTACAGAAGATTAAACTCAGTGCCATATGAGAAATTGTTCATCCTCAGTCGTAGTCAGGAAAATGTAAATTCAGATTACAATGGCCTGTCATTTTGTGCCATGGAATTAGCAAAAATTTTCAAGGGTAATGATATCAGATTTTTGACAAGAATATAAAATAATGGGACTCTCAAACTTACTATGAAAATGTAAGCAGTTTCAGGCTCTCTGGGAAACAGTTTACTGTAAACTTAAAGATGCACGTATTCTAAAAACCCAGAAATTTCAACTCTCTGTAATTTACCATAGAAAAATTCTTGTTCATATTCCCTAGGAGACATGTATAAGAATGTCCATGTCAACATCTTTTAAAAGAGCAAAACAAACAAAAAAAAATCCAAACAAGAAACCTGGAAAACAACCTGAATATCTGTAAACACAGTTGTACAGTGTCCTATGATGAAATACTGTGTAATGGTTAAAAGGCAAGAGCTAGAGCATATATGTGATAAATCTTAAAAACATGCCAAATGAAGAAAAAGTTAAAGCATGTAAGTGGGTTTTATATGAAGTATAAAAGCTATGGAACATACTTGCATTTTTTTAGGTTGTATACTTTTGTATAGAATAGTAGAAAGAAGGAATAAAATAGGCAGATATGTGCAGGGCGTCTCAACTCATGTAATATTTCATTCCTTGAATTGAGTATTACATACATGAGATTTTTATATTCCTTCAATATGACTTTGTATATCTGTAGCATTTTATTTTATTTTAAAAAGAAAAATACCATCGTTTTTATTCAAGATTGTCTAATAACATCTTCTTTCAAAAAAATTCTGTTAACTTACACGTTGAAGTTAATACACAAAGAAAACAGTTTTAAAGAAATAAAAACTAGCTCGAGCTTTCATAACAAAATCCTACAGACTGGGTGATTTAAACAGCAGACATTTATTTTCTCACAGTTCTGCAGACTGAAAGTGCAAGATCAGGACGCCAGCAGGGTCAGTGTCTGGTGGTAGCTTAGTTCATCTTAACGACTTCCACAGAGGCCCCATCTTCAAATACAGCTGGTGGGCTTTAGGACTTCAGCATATGAATTTTAAAAAGACATGTCATCCATAACATAGTCTGTAGTCTCCTTCAGAGAAAGTAATAGATGGAATGAGAAATTGTAATTCCTGAGCATTATCTGTACACAACTAAGAGTTTGTATTGACTAGTTTTCAGCCTTATCAGTATACAAATGATAGGTTTGGAGATGTATACATACCACTTTCTGAAGTCTCAAAGTCGATTTCTTCCCCTCCCCCCATGCTTTCCTGAGACATCTTTGACTGGTTTTGTTATAGTTGGCATATAAAAATGAATTTCGTCATTTCATTCACTCCATGTGTTTGTGCCGCCTCTTGCGTTCATTTTTGTACTCATACTCTATTTTCTATTTCATTGACTTTAGACTTGAAAATATTTCCTTTGTCTGGCTTTTAAAATGTGCATTGTTATAGAACTCCTTAAGATATCATATGTGACTCTTAAAATTTCTGAATCTCTTTTTTTTTAAAAAAAAAAAAAACCTTGCAAGAACCTTATGCAATATTAATTTAATGTTTATAATTATGAATTTTCTGGTAGTCTTATAAATTACTCCCCTTGTTCCATAATAAACGTTTTATGTTCTAAAATTATGTTGGTGCTATATAAAATAAACTCGTTGCCTAGTTTAATTGATTCTTCTTTATCTGCATTCATTCTTTTATTTCTTATTGTATATATGAAATTTATGCTCAGGAACTTGTATACTTTGCACGTGGACGTGGAACCAGTAGGCAGTCACACAACTTTAAGAATGCCAAAGAATAGCAAAGTCTTTCTCTCAAGCATGAGTTAAAAGTACTGCAAGAGTTTTCACTTGCATCTCTCTCTAGGTAGCTTGTTGCTAAGGTGATACTGGTGCCACTAGAATGGAAATCCTTTGACCTGGGATCAGCCTTGTTGCCTTGGTGCATGGTGCCTGTAATAATGCTTTGTAGGCGATAATCAGACGATTCATTTTATTTACTTTATTCTGTCTTATTTTTCTTATTTATTTATTTAGATTTTTAGTCCATTTTAACTGAATGAATCACCACTTTGGGTCCATGAAGTCAAAGGAAGTGAAAACCTCTGCTACATTGGAGGAGAAAACAGAGCTCATTGCATTTTTCAGTGTTTCTTTATAGCACTGCCTGACCTCTAAAAGGGAAAATATGCAGATAGATGTTCTTCATAATGCTAGATAGGGAAACATCAGTATTGCTGAGTGGGTGTGATACGAAGAAACCAAGTGGTATGGCTCTCGGGGCTCAGCACTTAACTATTCAGCTTGCCCATCACAGCTTCTTTTAAGAAGTGCCAGCTTGGTGATTACATCTGATAAGGGCTCTGAAACCTTTGGGTTTTGTGATAAGGGGCCTGGTTCGGGCGGCTGGCCTCGGTTGCCCTCCTGGGAAGGAATACGCCAACACTGGCGTGAGAACGTGGGAATGACATAGGAGCAGAGGCGCACTGGGCCACTTTGATGAATAAAAGTCATCCCACATAAGGGGTTGTTAAAAGTGCTGTCCACTAAATGGCTTTGTGATTCTGTAGGAGGAGCAGCTGAAGTCTCATGAGAGCAAGCTGAAGCAGATTACCACTGAGCTAAGTGAGCACCGCTCCTACCCCCCTGACAAGAAGGTCAAAGCCAAGGACGTGGATGAGTACAAGCTGAAAGATCACTATCTGGAGTTTGAGGTATGCTGAGCCTGACACTAATAGGTGCTTATTGGGTGATTTTTTTTCCACATGGCAAAAGTTCTTAACAGTTACTGTAATGGTGGGGAACTCACCTTGATCCTGTCTCTAATGTTGGGAGCCTAGGATGGTCCTGATGGTCCCTCTTGTTTGTGATTCTATTTATGTGTCAAACAAACATCAGAGTGACTGCCAGTTGATACATTTAAAAGCAAATGGCCTGCCTGGTTGGAATAGTGTGTTCCATAGAAGGACTTGTCTGGGTCAACAGCTGCTTTCTACGTCCCTGTGTCTCTTTGAGCAGAGTTTGAGTCAAGAAAAGTGCGGCAGAGGGAACGGGCTACAGAGTGATGAGAAGCATCAGCCTTTTCCTGCACATTCTTACTGTTGGGCAACACCAACGTATTTCTCTTCTTGGTACTCATTGCCCTTCCAAAGGGAATTGAAAAATTTAAGTTGTGGTGCATTTGTATACTATGGTGAGTGTGGTTATTAGAAAGAATGGTGAGGATCCCTATGACATGATGTGGAAAATCACAAAATCTAAAAGCCACCTGAAAGCAATGCATTACCAAATGTTGCCTTTAGCGAAGTTTTCTCCCAAATTAGCATCAGGGTCCTCTAACTCTCCCCCTTGGCCGTCACTTTCAGACACTTTATATGTTCTTTTTCTATTGAGTTAGCTGGATTCTTCTGTAGCTCTTCATATTCACTGTGGCTCTGGTCCCCTTTATTTCCCTCATTCTTCTCCTTCATCCCCATCTTACCCCATCCTGTTTTCTCCTCTGGCTTAAAACAGAATCATCTGGGCCCCCCAAGCCTGACCCTTACTGTGGGTGTGGTGTTCCTGCTTCCTCTTCAACTTGAACCTGGCCGATCACACACACACACGCACACGTACACGCACGCTTTCTCTCCCCCCCCCCCTTCATTTTGCATTTTTTTCCAGTAGTTTATCTGAGGCTCAACCCAGATGAAGGTATTGGGTATTGTTCCATTCCACAGCTGCCTCTGTTTTCCCTTACATGAACCACCCACCCCTGATCACCTTCTGAATAAAGTTCAAGTCCTGGATCTGAGAGGATTTGGTTCTTTATACCTCTCCTCAACACCATTCTTTCCCACAACAGTCTCCCTGTGCTGAAGTCACATTTCTACCTGTTCCCCCTAAACACATCTTTATACCTTAGTTCATCTACTTCCTTCTGCCTCTAATGCTCTTCCCACCATATTTATTTCTGCAAGTCTTGCTCATCTTTCAAGGAACAGGCAAATCCCTCCTATAAAAACCTGCCCTAGACCTACCAGCTGCTACAGCACTGACCACAATTTGCTTTATGTCAAAGTTACTTTTGCCTGCTTTATGTCTATGGTAAATTCTACATTCCCCTGCTCAAGACCATGAGCTCTCAATTGGCAGGGACCTCAAGTTTATTCCTACCCTGTGCTCTATACTTGCTGTTCAAATAGTACAGGATTCCATAGAGAGAGGCCTAAAAAAGCCACTTTCTAAGTTATGAAATGTCTGTTTTCAAATGTGACCTTTGATTTAAAAGATAGCTCTTCCACCGTGGATCCAAGTGTTAAGTGTTGGTTTTCTCCACAGTCAAGCAAGTCCTTGCTCTGGTCAGATGGCTATACCAAGAGAACTCTTTCTTTGCAAAGGTAAAAGTTAGTTGCAAAAAAACTATAGAAGGCTTACCAGCAAAACACTTGAAAAAATATTTAAAAGAAAACAAAAAGTAGCTCATCTTTCCACAGGCTTGTTCATTCTTGGGAAATGGGTGTTCTCAAAAAGCAATCATCATTCTTCACACTTCCAGAGTAGCTTGAGCCATAGACCTGTTTGGTTTCACACATTGTAATTAAATTTCCCCACACCTCAGTCTCCTGCTTCCAGCTCTCAGCACCTTGCTTTGAGCCCTTGACTCTGAAGGGGAAGAGCTTGTCCCCAGAAGATGGGGGCGACCGCCAGACCAAGGAAAGGTTGCCGCTGCTAGGTGCGTACCCTGCTTTGGGATCTCCTGTGGTGCCTCCCCCTCTTTTTCTTTTTTTTTTTCTAAAAATGTAGCGTAGCAGGAGCCAGCATTTTCATATCCTGACCTAAAGTTAGACCCAACTTTGTGGGATGAAGCCTTGCTTTCATCAGATGGTCTCCTTAAAGATCATGAAGATTACATTCCAGGACCAGACTAATCTGTCAAACTTGTTGGATGGTGCATCCAGCCGCATTAACCTGTGTCTCCCGAGAAGGAAGAAGGGTGCCGAGCTTTGCACATTTGTCACCTAAAAAGGTTTTTGTAAAAGTAATGCTTTTTGAAAAGTGAGTCATTTTCACTAGCCTACATGAAAAGTGGAGTAATGCATCACGAAGAGTCTACTTTGCTATTATTTCATTATTTCAACCACCAGAATGTCTCCCATGAGTGCTTGCGGAGGTCTTTACAGAGCATCATTTGCTTTAGAAGCAACATCCCCCAAGCAGGTCTTCATTCTCTGAATAGCGGAGAGAGAGCTGTCGACCATTGGGTGCATTTTGTTCATACCTCTCTCCCTGGATCCTAGAATGTTGACTGAGTGCTTGACACATATTTGCTGAGGGACTTAATGAAACTTTATCATTGTGGATAGAAAATAACACCAGAGGAAATCATTCTCTGAGAAAGCTTAATGTTAGTTCTTTTTACAGGGCCAGAAGTTCCCATGAGCTTCTCCCGTGGGCTGGTGAGAGCAGACAGTGTCTGCAATGTGGGGGCCCCCAGATGGACATCGATGGCGGAGGGAACTCATCCTGTCTGCAGCATGGCAGGCATGGCTGAGCTCTCTCACCTGGTCCTCAGAAGGTCATCATGGAGAGGCTCCCGGGGCTTCAGAGTAATTGTTATCATTGTCACAAATCTTGGGAAGGAGAAATGCTTTTCTTTTGGCAGGATGTTAAGCCATCAGTGAGACCAGCAGGAGTGTTTCTAGGGTCACACATCTCAATTGTTCACATCCCAAGTTGCTTGGAGTATAGATAGCTCTTCATGGCCAGCCAGATTCACAGCTCCTTCTTTGACTTAGAAATTCTTCAGACCCTCACTCACAGAACATAACTCAAAATACCTGTAACTATAAGAAATCTACAGAGTAAGGAGACTTTCCATAGTAACCTGTTAGAAAAGGATTTCATTTTTACTGAAAGCATCAAACTTCACTCAGAAGTTCGGGCTGTAGTTGACTAAGTGTTTCTCTTCTTTGACCATTAATTAGTAGAGAAGGGGCGGTTGTTTTAATTTTTTATTCAATTGGTACCAAAACTCGTGGCTGATATTTCCTTAGAAGAGATTCACTTTGAATCTAATCTTATTTTTTCAAAGAGTTGTTAAGTATCACACAAGTCTAAATTGAGAAACTTGCTGTGATAAAGTATCAGAAATGGCCTCAGATTCATATAAATTAACTTATTTCTACTTTATTTAATTCCTATTTTACAATAAAGTATTCTCATTCATCTCCATTCTTCTGAATTTACCATTTGTATCAGACAGATGGTTTGTGTCAGATATATAGCACCTGAATTTTTGAAGAAACAGCACCATTAAAGAAGTTCCCACCAGGTGTGGTGGTGCACACTTGCAATCCTAGTACTTGAAAGGCTGAGACAGCAGGATTGCAGGTTCAGGGCCAGCCTCAACAACTTAGTGAGGCCCTGTTTCAAAATAAAGAATTACAGTAGGGCTGGGGATGTAGCTCAGAGGCCGAATGCCCCTGGGTTCAAGCCCTAGTATCCCCCTACTCCCCCCCCCCAAAAAAAAAGGGAGGGAGGGAGGGAGGGAGGGAGGAAGGAAGGAAGGAAGATAGGAAGGGGGAGGGAGGGAAGGAGAAAGGAGAAAAGAAATTCTCTTGATCACAATGTTCTTTGGTCCCAATATTTTGGCTTTTTGTTTCTCCATCTTTAAAAATAGCAGTGATTAGAAAATGAAGATGCTGCTTATTCTACAATATTCTTCATGCAACATTTAAGGTGTTTGCAGTAGGGTTGAGTAACTAATCCTTACATGGAGCTAGACCTGAGTAGGGAAAGGGAGAAGATATAACAGCCCACACCTTACAAACATGACTGATTTACTGAAGAGGGATTACTGAAGGTCAGTTTGATCAGTGGCTCTGAAGAGCTAGCTGGAGAACTGGCCAACACAGTGCAAATAAATTGTATGTGACAGCGACTTAATGTCACCCTGTTTTCTTTGGCCGGCACATTGTTTCATTTAATTGTAATTCAAATTCACTTAAGAAGACAAGCCTTGCCACTACTCCCTATTACATCATGCCTGATAGCTTTCTACCTTTGCCTTAATGCTTTGGCTCCTGAAGGCACTGGAATTTGCAAACTGGAGTTTAGTATTATAGAGCCAGTTGTAGATGCTTTGACTACTAGTTGGATCATTCAGTATGTGTTTGGAATCACTTGTCCTGGTGTGATTTGAGTGTGTCTCCCAGTATTCATGTATCAGAAACTAAATTCCCAATATAACCATGTTGGGAGGAAGAACCTGATACGTGAGTTGAGCCCTCTCTTGGACTTCTGCTTTCTACAATCGGGTGATGCAGCACAAACATCTTGCCAGGTACAGGAGCCATGTGCTTGAATTTGCTAGTCTCCAGAACCATGAGCCAAATAAATCTCTATTCTCTAAATGTCTAAATGTTATCCAGCCTCAGGCATTCTGTTATAGCAACACAAAGCAGATGGAAACTTGATGTTATTGTTGAGTTGTACTGGGAACTGAATCCAGGAGCATTCTACCTCTAAGCTATACCTTCAGCCCTTTTTTTTTTTTTTTTCTTTGTAGTACTGGGGATTGAACTCAAAAGCATTCTACCTCCAAGCTACACACAGAGCCCTATTTTTTGTTTTGAAACAGGGTCTCACTAAGTTGCTGGGAGTCTGCTACATGCCCCTATCTCAGCCTCCCAAGTCCTAGGATTACAGGCATGTACCCCTAACCCTTTTTGATTATTTATTTTGAAACAGGGTCTGGCTAAGTTGCTAAGGCTAGCCTAGAACCTATGCTCCTCCTGTCTTAGCCTCCCAAGTACTAGGATTACAGGTATGCATCACCACACTTTGCTTCCTTCATATTTAGAAGGAGGATACTTGTAGATGTTTATGTTCTCTTGTTCCAGTCCAACAGGAGAGATCTATTTCCCTTATGACTGAAAGCAAAGACAGACTTAGGAAACAGTTCCCTCAACGTAATGGGCTAGAATTCAACCAAGTACCCATCCTGAATTGTGACCCAGAGTAGAATAAGCTCATGACTTAAGACAGGGCCTGTACCAGTTGCATGGCTAGGAAACACAACCTTAAAAGCAACAATTGGCCGAGTGTGGTGGTGTACACTTGCAGTCCCAGTACTTGGGAGGCTGAGACAGGAAGATTACACGTTCATGGCCAGCCTCAGCTACTTAGTGAGGCCCTCTGCAACTTACACCCTGTTTCAAAATGAATAAGAAACAGGGCTAGGGGTAGAATGCCTCTGAAACCAAGGGCATTCAGAGGTAGAATGCCCTTGGGTTCCATCCCCAGTACTGGAGGGGGGGGGGGGAGCAACAACTGTCTACTGTCTACTTTGACAAGACAGTGAAATTTCCTGGGACAGAATATTTTAAATCTAAATAGTCTAGGACATTCTTGAAATAAGATGCATCTTTTTCTGAATTTCTAGTATTTTTGACACTAAAAATGACTTGATTCCTTTTGACATTGATGTCGTTGAGATAAAAGAATATATGCCACAAAGTAAGTAGGAAAACCCAACATATCTCATATCTAGAAGTGCATGTGATATAAATGTTAAGTGGTAAGCTTTTAATTTTACCATTGGATATTTTACCGTTGGACAGTGGTGTGGTGGGCAGTTTGATAGATCTTCCTTTTTGAGCAAAGTATTGTGTTATTTTCTCAGCTTGTTAATTTTATGTTTGTCAACAGAGATTAGTAATTTCATAGTGAAAACCATCGTACTGGCTACCTTTCCTTTCATAGGATCAGTGCAAGGCATATCTCAGTACCCTGCCAACTGTCACAAGGCAAACCTACCTTTTGATAAAACATTATCTAGCTATTAAGTTATAAGCAGCCCTGGACATAAAAGTAGGAAGATAGCAGTTATTTCCCTTCTCCTCCCCAGTGAAAGCAAAGGAGAAAGTCCATTCACCTAACTCAAAGGTTAGTAGCAGGAGTCTCTTGGTCTTAGTAACTGAGTGTAGTCTGGACTAGAATGCCTTCTCCTTCACAGACAACATCACAAAAACAGTTCTGTGTTTGGATCTGAGGAGCTGAGACAGTACAGGCAAGTCAACAGGATTCTTGGGGGGATTTGGGGAGGTTTTTTTGTATGTTTTTTTAGTGGAATGCTCAGTCTCATAATTATGAGTCAAACGCTAGTGACCTAAAATCAGCGGTTGTCTCAATGTTTAGTCCAGTTAATAACAGAGACACAGTTCTTGCATTATCATTTGGAATTTCATTTTGTATTACATGATGAAAGAGAACTAAGAAGCTCTGAATTTTAATCTGTAGATGATTATGGATGCCTTCGAAGGGAAGAGAAGCCCAGCAATTGAATCTTTTGGAAGCGCATTTTAAGTAGATGATTGCAAAGAATGAGGGCCATACTTGACAAGGCAGAATAAATAGCCAATCGTGGCTTTTGAAATGACTCACTGTCCCTAAATCACTCTTGTATCAATTATTTACTATATGCCTGAAATGCCTGTTCTAGTGAGAGTCATTCTTTTCATTTAAGGTATTATCTGCAGGAAAAGGACAAATAAATGCAGAGCAAAATAGTAAAATTAGAAAAAGAACTAGACTGGGAGTCAGAAGGCCATTTTAGTCTCAACATTGATATACTTGGCACATAGTTGTCTTTCTGGGCCTTGATCTCCTTATTATAAAAATGAGTGGTACTAGGTAAGCTAGCTAATAAATTTCCTTCCAACTCTCTTTTTTTTTTTTTTTTTTTTTTTGTTGTGGTGGTACTAGGGGTTGAATTGAACCCAGGGCAATCCAACTCCGAGCTACATCCCCAACTGTTTTTATTTTTATTTTAAACAGGGTCTTATTAGGTTGCTAAGAGTCTCATTAAGTTGCTGAGGCTCATCTAAAACCTTCAAGCCTCCTGTCTTTGCCTCCCAAGTACTGGGATTATAAGGATGCAGTACCACACCTGGCTCCAACTCTGTATTTCTGAGGAGAATGACATATTAATGCCATTTTTTATTTCATTATCTCATTCTCACAAAGATACCTAGGAGTATTATATATATAACAAGAATATTTTTATTTGTGGATGTCAGATGATGTAGACCAACACTATCCAATAGGAATATACTATGAAACACACATATATAATTTCAAATTTTCCAATAACTGCATTTAAAAACAAAGAGGTGACTACAATAAGAATTTTTTTTTAACAAAAAAAAGTTAAACCAAGAAAATGCCAGAGAAACCTTTATAATAAAATCAGATGAAAGAGGAAGCATTATAACTGACAGCATAGAAATGCAAAGGATCAGCTCAGCATGCCTGTATCCCAGTATTTAGGAGGCTGAGACAGGAAGATCACAGGTTCGAAACCAACCTCAGCAATTTGGTGAGACTTTCAGCAACTTAAGGAGACCCTGTTTCAAAATAAAAAAAAGGTCTGGGGGTATAGTTTGATTGCACAATGCCTTTGTGTTCAATCCCCAGTACCACAAAAAAAAAAAAAAGAAGAAGAAGAAAAAAAGGATTACTATACTAATATGAATAATTATGTCAAGAAATTGGCTAACCTAGAAGGGATAGATACATTTCTAGAAACAGGAAATTTGCCAGGTACAGTGGCAAACTCCTATAATCCCAGTATTTGAGAGGCTGAGACACAAGGCCCGCAGCTTTGCAGCCGCCTCAACAACTTAGACCAAAAAAATAAAAATAAAAATAAATTTTTTTAAACCTGAACAAACCAATAATTGAGTAAGGAGATTAAATCAGTAATGAACACTTTTCCATCAAAGAAAAGCTTAGGACCCAATTGCTTCTTGGCTGAATTTTATCAAACATTTAAAGGAGAATTAGTACCAGTCCTTGTCAAACTCTAACCAACCTGGCTTTTATAGCAGACCTACTCCTGAGATAACCTGTTAAGCCACATTAACCCCTGCACCCATTAGTTGGATTCCATAAGAGTATCATGGGCACGAAGCAGCAGCCACAGGATGCAAACAGACAAAGCTCTCAGGACAAGCAGAGCCCCTTTTGTTTCTATTAGTGTCAAGCTCTTGACTGCTTCTGCTTATATTATTTTATAAGATTAAACTTTTCATTTTAAAGGTGTTTTTAGAAATCAAAGTCACAAAGTATATTTAGAGAACAGTAGAGCAGAAAGAAGGACTGAATCAAAAGAACAGAATTCACACTTCCTTAGATTTTTCCAGAAGGCCATGAATACAAACTGTGCACACTGAAAATGTATGTGCTATATTTGGGCAGTGGGTTACTACGCTACACTGAATCCTGATATGGAATAGCGGGGGGGGGGACTCATTTTTTTTTTCTTTTTGAAAATATTAAATCTCAGCCTAGCTTTCTCACTGCTATAATCCAAAACAACTGACCACCCCATTCAGAGGAAGAAGATTTATTTGCTCCCAGTTCTTTGGAGATCTCGGAGGTTCAGTCCGTGTCAAGCTGGGTTACTTCTGCAGGTCTCAGGGCATGGCGAAGGGAAGCAAAGAGAGATAGTGAGCATGGGCCAGAAGTAAGACAGCAAGCAAAGGGATTTAAAGATGAAAGTATAGCCACTAAGGCTATCCGCCAGGGAGCCACCCTCTCCACCCACATTCCACTGGCCTGGCTGGTAAACCTATCAGAATAGATGCTTCTACTGATGAGATTCCAACCCTCAGGGCTTAGTAACACCAGTTCTGAACATTAATACCTGAGCTCTTCAGGAGACCTTCTATCTCTATAACACTGGCAGAGAAGAACCCTTGACACTTGCTGCTGTGTTAAGTTAGCAGGTAGAGGTGGAGGAGGGCAACTGGCCAAGGAGAAAGTATCCAGCACCCAACTGTGCTCCTAGAATGCAGACTGGAGATGAACAGACTTTACTTGACTAGGAAGCTACTTCTGCAGCTCCTTGTGTTGTTTGATTTGGGGTTTACTTTTTTTTTTTCTAGTGTGCAGATCATCTAGGAGCCAAAACTGCTTTGCTATGTACATGACATTATTGGTTTTCTGCTCATTTCATCTAAAGATGGCCTTTTACCCTGCCTGCATGCGTAAAAGAAATGTCAGGAGGAAATGTATTCAGAATTTGATTGCTGGAGCCCTAAGATCTGAATGCAAATGGGAGGTAGTAAGTTAAAATTGCAGCGCAGCTTTATTTCCATTCAGGTTGTTAACTATCATGTTCCTGTATCGAAGGTCGAAAGGAGATATTATTCTACTAAATGAAATAAATAAAATGGTAAACAGGGCTCAGGAGAAAAAAAGCTGTTCAGTCTCATGCATGTAAGTTTATGTGTGGACATGATTTAAACATCTTTCAAAGAAAATTAATGGCTATGATTTTTTTTTCAACAAGCAATTAACAGTCAATCCAAGTAACAGGTGCCTGGGCCTTCGACATAGTATTTTCATTCCTCTGTTGTAGGCATTGGTGCTGGTGAAGAAAAGATAATTTTTTCTAACTATTTGAAATGGATTTTTATAGGTAATTGAAAATCAACTTAATGTAGCAAAAAAAAAAAATATATTTTCTTCAGCTTATAAGCTGAAGAAAATATTTTTAATAGAAAAAGAAGTCATTAACTATTTAAGATGTCTTTGGCTCTTGGTGGTCACAGAAGATTTTATGAAAATAGCTGATTTTTAAAAAGAAATTCACAGCTTGCTAACTGGGCCTCTTCTAAGAAAATAGTGCTAGGATGCTGATCGGCAGCAGAGTAGCCACAGCTCTTGGCTTCAGTAAATGTCCCATCCCAAGTTGTTTATCGGATGGTGGAAGTCTATCATGCAGCTAGACTGCTAGAAGTCTGTTTACAGGTTAGTAGTGTTCCTGAGGAAGGAAGCTGGGAATGCAGCTCTGAGATTATTTAGAGTTCAACTGAGAATGAATTTGCAAAGTCCAAGACAAACCCTTTAATAACATAACCATAGGTAGCAAACTGTCCCTGACATACGTCCTTTTCTCCAGCTCTCCCTGCCCTTTTTAATGAAAGCCACATACCAGAACGAGCTGCATAATGAAGGCTGAGTAATGATTTAGGAGAATGAACTTCAGCCACCCTCATTATTTAGAGACACTGTCAACAGTGGTCTATCTCGCTGCAAGACTCTCTGCTCGCTGCCGCAGCGGTCTTCACAGACTCATTTTTAAATATTCCATCTCTGCTATGTGCATGTGTGTCAGTGTCATCATGATTTGCATTATGATGTGAGACAATAATGCACCGATAAAAGCACATTAAAAGTAAGTAAAATGTTATAAATAAGAAAAAAATAAACATTCTAGCTCATTTGTGATGTGCCCTGTTGGGGACTGTGTTCATCCTCATGATTATTTTGTGGCATGAAATTAAGTGACTGAGAGTAGCCTCAAGTTCCCATTTCTGCCATCTGGCTATAAAAATTGTTGGAGCAAAAGTATAATACTTTAATATTGTTATCATTTATTTAGCACCAATAGCACATTCCCTCCAGTATTACTATCAATGAAACTAATATTCCCTCGCCTAGGTTAACACCCAAATGTATGTCCAGTGGTAAATGTTTGATCTAGAAATAAGTAACTCTTGATTTTTTTTTTTTTTTTTTTTTTTTTTTGTACTGGGAATCAAACCCAGGAACATTCTACCTCTCAGCTTGTTGAGGCTGGCCTCAAACCTGCTGTCCTCCTATCTCAGCATCCCAAGTACTGGGATTGCAAGCATGTACCACCACACCTGGCAATTCCTATCAATCAATCAATCAATCAATCAATCATATATGTGTATATATATAGAGGTGTGTGTGTGTGTGTGTGTATGTGTTGTTTTTTTTTACTGAGGATTGAGCCAAGAGTCATTCTACCTTTGAGCTACTCCCAGCCCAGTTTTATTTCTTATTTGGAAACAGTGTCTCACTAGGTTGATTTGCTGAAGCTGTCCTTGAACCTGTAATCCTCTTGTCTCAGCCTCCCATGTACAGAGATTACAGGCATATGCCGCCACGCCTGGCTCTATGTTTTGAATGTATGCTTTTTTTTTTATATCTTTAGAGGCTTCTCTTCTTAACAGAATGAGATCTAGTCACCAAATGAGGAACCACTAAATTCCATGTACATCAGTTCAATTTCTTACTTTACTTTTTAGCTCAAAGTGGGTAATAAAATATATCCTTCATTTACCGCCCCATAAGAGATACTCATAAAATGCATCTGTGTTTTATGAACCTTGGAAGTAGGGTATAAACTATACTTCTGTCTCCGTGGAGAGGGAGGCTGAGTCTTAAGCCAGGCGGCCGCACTCTGTGTGTGGTGCAGGTTTTGCCAGGCATGGCGTCTCGCCAGCGATGTCAAGAGGGATTAGAGGGGGAAACAAGCTTTTGCTACGTGGTGGTTCTTGTGCCTCAGCACCCACAGGGTCAGACCTTAGTGTTTTTGTGGATAAATGGGAATGGTGGAACACCAAAAATAATGGTACACCCCCCCAAGAAGTTTTTAAATTAAGAATGCATCAGGAGCCAGGTGTGGTAGTGCATGCCTGTAATCCCAGTACTTGGGAGCCTGAGATAGGAGAATCACAGGTTCAGAGCCAGTCTCAGCATTTAGCAAGGTTCTCAGCAACTTAGCAAGACCCTATTTCCAAGTAAATAAAATAGGGCTGGGAGTATAGCTCAGAAGTAGAATACCCCTGGATATAATCCCCAGCACTACAAAAAGAAAGAAGGAAGGAAGGGAAGGAGGGAGGGAAAGAATAAAAATAACTCAGCTAGGTGTGGTGGTACATGCTTGTAATTCCAGTACTTGGGAGGCTGACACAGAAGGATCACAGGTTTGAGGCCAGCCTCAGTAACTAGGGCCTTCAGCAACTTGGTGAGACCCTGTTTCAAAATACAAAATAAAATAGGGCTGAGAGTGTAGCTGAGAGGTAGAATGCCCTAGATTCAATCCCCAGTACAAAAAAAAAAAAAAAAAAAAAAAAAACATCAGATATCTACCATCAGAATGTACCATATTGTAGACATATAAAACATATTCAAACTATATTTTCTGCTAGATATCAGAAAACTTATTTTGCACCTTTTCTTTCTTTTGCTTATTCAGTGTGCGTTATTAGCGAACAGAAGCAAAGTCCTTATACCTGCATGCGACAGCATCTAGTGTTTGGGGACAGAGGTGAAGGTTGTCATGTCTGGTTTACACCGTGTCTCCTCTCATGGGGCTGGGCACGCTGACAGCCTTAATTTAAAAAGGAACGAAATCACAGTTCCATTAGCATGAAGGAAGAGGCAGTTAGGGACACAGCAACATCAACCTTAACACATACGATCTTCTTTGGTGGAGGTTGACCATTCGAACACTGATGATCAAGATTTTTAGTCTCTGGTACCTTTAAAAAGAGATTTACCCAAAAAATGTAGGGAAAGGTTTCAGGACATTGGTCTGGGCAGAGGTTTTGAATATGACCCCAAAGTACAGGCAACCAAAGCAAAAACTGACAAGTGGAATACACCAAACCGAAAAGCTTCTGCACAGCAAAGGAAACAATACAGTGAAGAGAAAACTTACAGAATGAGAGATAAAACTTGCAAACCAGTCATCTGACAAAGGATTAATATCCAGCACATATAAGGAACTCAAGTCAACAGCAATAAGACAAAAAGAAAAAAAAACAATTAGAAAGCAAGCAGTTCAAGCTGAGTGTTGTGGCTAGGCTTGCAATCCCAGTACTTGGGAAGCTGAGACAGGAAGATCCGGGTTCGTGGCCAGCCTCAGCTACTTAGGCCCTCTACAATTTAGACCCTGTTTCAAAATAAAGAATAAAAAATGGAGCTGAAGGTGTAGCTCAAAGGTAGAATGCCCCTGAGTTTAATCCCCAGTATCACCAAAAAAAAAGAAAGAAAACAGGCAGTTTGAAGGTAGGAATAGGGGATGTGGGGAGAAGGGGCTAAAGAGTAGAGGTTAAAAAATGGGCAAATGACCTGAATAGACATTTCTCAAAAGAGAATATACAGATGACCAACAAGCATATGAAAAATGCTTAACATCATTAATCATGAGGGAAATGCAAACCAAAACAACCATGAGATACCCCAACCTAGTTAGAATGTCTCATATCAAAAAGAGAAAAAAATTTAAAAATGCTGGCAAAGAAGCAGAGAAAAGGGAGCTCTCATGCACTCTTAATGGGAATGTAAATTAGGACAGTCATTCTGGCAAACTGTATGGAGGTTCCTCAAACCTAGAAATAGAACTGCCATATGATCCAGCAATCCCACTGCTGGGTGTATATCCAAAAGAATTGAAACCACTCACATGTTTATAGTAGTGCAATTCACATTTGCCTAAATATGGAATCAACCTAGGTGTTCAGAGATGGAGGAATGGATAAATATATATGCAGTGGAATCTTACACAGCCACAAAAAAGGATGAGTTTCTGTCATTTTCAGCAACACTGATGGAACTGAAGGACATTATGTTAAGTGAAATAAGTCTGGCACAGAAAAGGAAATACTGCATGTTTTCACTTGTATGTGGACACTAAAAAATTGATCTCACAGAAGTGGAGAGTAGAATGGTGCTTACCCAAGGATAGAATAGGTACAGGGGTGCAGGTGGATAGGAAGAATAACTTCTAATGTTCGACAGCATAGCAGGTAAGATAACTACACTTGACAACAATTAACTGAATATTTGAAAATAGCAGAAAGAGTTTTGAATGTTCCCAACAGAAAGAAATGATGAATGTCTGAAGTGATAGTTAGGCCAATTATTCTAAGCATCACATGTTGTGAGCATGTAGTGAAATTTCACACTGTAGCCCCTAAATATGCACAAGTATTATGTGTTAACTAAAAATAAAGCATTTTAAAACTGATTTACAGATACACTTCCTGCCACTTGGCTTTTCCTTACATTCCAGCTCTAACTTAAAACTTCTTGGTTAAAACAACTCCACAAATGGTCTTAGAAAAAGAAAATCATGTCATCTCTCAAAGGAAAACAGGAAACAACCTTCCCAAAGGTGGGATTACACAGTTCGGAGGACTATGACCTTCCTACTCCTCAAAAAGAGACAGCAACGAGAAATCAGTGAAGAAGGGACTCGTAGGGTGACGCTTAGTCCCTTTGCCCTTCCTGGCTTTGTTCAGAGCTGGTTTTCTTTACTCAGAGACAGTTTTATTTTGGCCCCAAAGCCTGGAGAGCCAGGGTATACATATTTGGATGAGTCTTGTCATCCTGGAGAAAGACACTGCTGAAACTAGTACCCAAAGAGTTGTGATATTAAAGTTCGGTTCTCCTACACTATTTTGAAGAAGCATATTTGGTTAGGTATCAGTAAAAGTCTCAGAGAATGATAAGAAGCAAAACTGTGTACCTGAGGTTTGTGACTTCCATCCCTAGGAGCCTTTTCAATCAGAAATGGAGCAGAGCCATTTGGAAAGGCATAACCTCAACATAAGTTTCTTTTTCCTTCTCTTAACAAGAGAGCACCCCTTGTTTCCTGCTCCTTTTTCCCCTTCCCTTCTTTCTCTGCTTTGTCTTCTGATCTGATGATGCACACACTGCCACACCTCTGTGCTGTGCCCTTTATTTGTTGATTGACAAACTCATGTCATTTATTCAAGACAACAGTGTTGCAGCTGAAACTGTAGAATGCATGGATAGCATGGCTTTCCTTCATGTATTTTTCAAGTGAATTTTCTCAGTAGTATCAGTTTCTTCAAAAACTAGTAGAAAGCCGACCCTATCACTTCCTCTCCTTTTGTTCCATTCACGTCATCTCGGTCAACTGTCCTTCATATTCCTTTCATTCTGCAATGCTTCGGCCTCAGGAGATAGTATGCCTTACGCAGGCCTCCTGAATCTATTTTTAAATTACCTAATGGTCGTTTTACTAAATCTTTTTCTTATTGGAATCGTTCTTTCATGCATCTTAATCTTGCCACCAAGACAGTTCAGAGACAGATTAAGTAATAAATTCTTAGAATTGAATAGGGTTTTAGACCCAGCATGTCCTTTGGGTATCATCCAGTTCAATCCCCTGATTTCACAACATATATATATATATACTGATAACATTTGTATTAGCAGATGCTCTTATTGAGTTCTCAGGTGGCTTTCTGAGATAATCCATATAGTGTATTCTTTGTTTTGCTTTGTTACTTCCTCATTAAAATTGGAACATATATCAATTAGTAATGCTTTCTGCTACGCACAACAATACTTGATCAACAATGGTCTACGCGCAAGGATACTTGTGCTTCATTACTTAGGAATCTAGACGTGGTAGGGTTGGATCTCATTCACTGTGTTATCAAGAAGTCACATCTCCTTGGCCAGAATATCACATGGCCCCTCCTAGGTGCCAGAGGGGCCAAGAAAGAAACCCTCTTGGGTGGTATCATCAACCTTTGTGGTGGGAGACCACTGGAGACGGAGTTGAGCATGGCTTTCGATTGGTCAACCAGCAGTGCCTGTCAGGGGTCATCATAAAACATGCATTCATTTACCTATCTGTATTTTCCTATCCAAAGAGGTAATGTTGCTTAAGAAAATGGATTCTGGAGGCAGAATGCCTAGGTTCAAATCAAAGGTGTATTTCTTGCTTTTTCTGACCCTGAACTTGTATACCTTTGTTTTCTTACATGTAAAAGAGGGGTTATAATGTTAACAGCTGTGTATGATTTGTATGAATAATCTGAAGTTAGCACATGGGCACCCAGTAAAAGACATTGTAATTGACCAAAGCTCAGCGCCTTGCTTAGATACTCACCAAGCCCTGAGGAAATTTAATGACTAGCAGCCTTCCCACATACAGTATATAGTCCTGACAGAATTTGCCTGAATTTGGACCATTTAGAGCTGACCTGTTCTTTTGTTTAGAAATAAAATACTTTAGGCTTTCTGTAAAGTCATCATGTGGGGAGGCAGCCTTCTTTTGAGGAGAATATAACAAATCAGTAATATGAGATCCTTTTCCACAATTTTAAATATGTATATATTGAAATATTATATATAATATAATAAATATATATTGAAAATTATGGAAAAAATTATATACACACACGAGTTCTATACAAGTAACTAGGAAAGAATCAACAAAAACAGTTCCAGATAGAGCTAAGGTAAAAGTCTCTGCAATATTCTTCTCAATTATTGGAAAAAGATACTGAGAGATGGGGGAAATTGAGGGGTTGTTTGAAACATAGTAGATATTCAATAAGTAGTTAATGGTAAACAAAATTTTGTTGAATGAGAAAAGCATCAGAAAATAATTTGAAGTTCTGCAAACTTCACATCATTCCTGGTAGCTACTATTCATAATAGCCTAAAGAGGAGAAGTGAACAATCCTGGCAGAAAAGCAATGGAGGGAAACCCAGAGCAGCTTCTGGAACATTCCATGGTCTCATAGGGAACCAGAGAATTGATGCATTGTGGAGGATCCCTCCTGTTGAGTCTTTGTAGAGTCACAGGGAGTAAGAAAGAGAGTGAACAACTGTATACAAGTCCAGTTCACAGGAGGAAGCCCAGGTCACATGGGGAAGGCTCAGGTGACCGCTCTTCTGAGAGCTTGGACCCTCTTAGGCTGGCGTGAACACTGCACACCTCCTCCATTGAGCAACCAGTAACCCAGGCTGGCCTTCCTTCAGAATTCAGAACTAATGATAACTAAAATTCTAACTTAAAGCTGGGTGTGATGGCACATATCTGTAATCCCAATACTTGGGAAGCTGAGATGGGACAGGATGATCTCAGATTCTAAGCCAGCCTCAGCAATTTAGTGAGTCCCTCAGCAACTTAATGAGACCTTGTTTCAAAAGAAAAAGTAAAACAGGGCAGGAGAGTATAGCTCAGAGGTAGAATATCCCTGGGTTCAATTCCTAGTACCACAAAAAAAGAAATTTCTAACTTAATTCTTTATCTGAATAAATGGATCACTCAGTCTCCTATAACCTTATAACCGTTGCTTCTCTTGTGTCCAGCAGAAGCACCCATTGTGCTTTGTCCGTTTGGGGAAATGAAATCGTGTCTTCCAGAGCCATTCGGGTTCTCTGTGTAGTTAATGCTAGGTGTACCCCATATGCACATTTGTGAGCAGTGTACTGACCGCCCTTCTCTTATTTTGCCTTCAGAAAACCCGTTATGAAATTTATGTTGGCATTCTAAAGGACGGAGGCAAGGAGCTCCTGAGTCAGGACGACGGTGAGGCCGCGGGACTCAAGAAGTCGCACTCGAGTCCGTCGCTGAACCCAGACTCATCTCCGGTCACCGTCAAGGTCAAGCGTAACGTGTCGGAGAGGAAGGATCACCGACCCGAAACACCCAGCATTAAGCAAAAAGTTACTTAGGATCTATCTGCGGCCAGGAAGTGCTGGTCATGGAGCAAAATAGGGTTTTTCAAGATCTTTCTGGTAATCCGTGAATCTATTTAAAAAAAAAAGTCTGTGACTAAATGGTGCATTAGTAACTTTTTATATTGTATATTTTTGTTAGTTTCTGTACAGACTGTCTTTGCTCTTGATTTCTTTGCTTTAATGATTTTCTTTTTCTTTTCTTTTTTTTTTTTTTTGGCAAGTTGATAACTAATGCACCTTTTTTTTGAGGGGGAGAGGATCATGATTTCAGAATGAATTATGGATCCCTTCTCCATGGGTTTTCTCATTTGCACTCTATTTAGCTGTCTTATGTATTCTCAAATCAATTGTTGTACTTTTTTTTTAAGGTTTAAAAAAAAAAGCTTAATCCATTGTGAAACATTTAACTGGACAAACTTTGTAGTTTAGTAAATTCTAGCCAGAGTTAATATAAGCTTTTATATGTGAAATCTTGCCCAGTCACGGAGGGGAAGTTTCGTACTCATAGATTCTCAAGAAGTAGATTCTGGGAATGGAGAGTTTCCAGTGTGACGCAGCTCTGCGTGCATCCTAGCACTTCCTGGTGAGCTCTGACCCTGCAGAAGCAGGGAGAGAGGACTGGAGAACTTAGGGAAGCAACATTGGCGTGCTTGAAATGTGGATTCTGTTCCAGTCAAGCAAGGGAAGGAGAAAGTGGAGTCATTTTGCCACTGAAGACTGAGGACAGGTGGATACCACATTCCTTTTGATTTCTAAAGGATAGTGGCTAGAGTTGACTCTTGGGAGCTGCAGCAGTAGACAGGTATTTGGTCTACAGGAAATTGTTACCTCAGTCCCGTGGGGTCTAGACTAGGAATCCAGAATCATCTCTATTGTGGATACCCTTCCATTCAGGAATCCATTCTTTTTTACTCTACAAATTATATATATAGGCATGAGGTCATCTCCTGGTTGTAAGAATGTTGGGGTCTTCCATCCTAACAAAATCATGTTAAAAATGGAGCCCCTTTTATTCGTTCCTTAGGACAAAATAATGGAGCAAAAAGCAGCTGCAGCTCAGCAATGGGTATTGATTCTCTAAACTAAATCTGCAAGTAATCGTCTGAATGATTGTGGTTGGAAAACAGAGAATCTTCCAGTGGCTTATGGAGAGTTTCTTAATTTATTCTGATGTCTGTGTCTCGATAACCACTTCACTCTGTCACTGACAAACTCGCTTCTGAAAACTCTTTGCCTATTTTCAGTTGCTTCTTCCTCTGTACTCAAAATCCTTCTGTTCACCTTGTACCAGTCACAGGCTTGTACCAGTGACAGTCCCCTTGAAATTCAGGGTGATAAGCAGAATATTCTCTTGTAGAGGAGGAACAAGGAGTGAAAGTCGAGTCCCCCATGACTTAGAACTTTCTCGGATTTCCAAACCTTGAAACTCTGTATTCCCCAAAGCTGTCATCACCCCAAACAGCACAACTTCAAAACTAATGGGATCACTTGGAATATTCTCTATCCGCCCATAGAAATTTTCTCTACTTAGTTTCTTAGTTGAAGGTACGTTGACCAAAGAATCTGCTGCTCTGCATGAATAGCATGGTCCTAGTGAATTAGAGAAAACCTGCTATGAACTCATGGTAGCTTTTAGTGATACATTGTTAGGATGTACTCTCATTTAGTTACAGGATGACTTATTATTGTTTACTTCCCTCACCAATGTACAGGTCCACCTTTGCTGGTGCCCAGAGAAGAGTAACCCCTCTCTAAGGCTGTAGCTGCTTGCTTAGTGGTACTTGGCCACATCTTTCAAAAACTCACTCTACCTTCCATCTTGCTTAGATGAAGGCCATTGTAAGTTTATGTATGAGAAACAAACACAGTAGTTACCAATGTGGTCCTCCTACCTGAATCATTTTTGTAACTTCTTACTAAATCCAAGATTCCCATGAGCAAATTGTCTTTCCTCCCTGAATTATCAGTGTTTGTTTTCTGCCTAAGCATTTGTACCAGCTACGAGGAGAGAGGTACCTGGCTGGAGTCATCTATGAACTTAAGTCAATGAAGACAAGTTCACAGCCGTGGCTGGCTAGAATGTGTTTGCCCATGGTCTATGTCTATGTATATAGAATGTGTGTGTGTATTTTACTTAGAGTATATAATTACATTGAAAGGTACCTTGCTGCAGTATTTCTGACATTTAGAGTAGTTTTGAAATACTTGATTGACCTCAGCACCACCACAGCACCATTACTGTTATAAGATTAATTATTGGCTTCAAGGACTTCCAGGCATGCTAATAGGTAATTGGATAACAAGAGCACTTTGGAACATGCAGGATACCATGTTTGCAGAGTTTACCTTTAAATAAAATGTTAAGGTTCTCTTGTGAGCCAGGATCCCAGAATACCCTAGTGTGATGCTATCCATCTGCAGGGGACAGGCTGAAAATGCCTCTTCCCTGAGACTTCTAGAAGGACGCTGTGTCTTGTCATTGCTTTTAGCAAGCCAAGAGTTTATCCTCTAGCAGGAAATGGCCTCTGGTTTGACTAGATTCTGAAAGTCTGGTTCATAGCCCACCACGTGTTTTGGTGTGTGTGTGTGTGTGTGTGTGTGTGTGTGTGTGTGTGTGTGTGTGTGTGTGTGTGATCATTTCTTTCCTATGGTATCTAGTAGTTGGGAGTGGGGAGGAAGATGTTTCCGTTCATAGCTACTTCGAGTCTGTTGCCCAGTTTACGGTACAAGGGAGTTTTCTCCTTTTCTTCCAAAGGTACTTCCCCCTTCCCCTCCCCAGACCTGTTCCTCACCCCTACATCAATGCCCAGGAGCCTTGGGGCTTCTCTCCACGTGGTACATCTTTATTCCTCTTCACATAAATACTTTCATATTAATTTTTAGTGTAGAAAATCTTGATAAATCATCAGAATACCTTGGTAGGAGTCTTGGTGCAAAACTAACCCCGTGGCCCATGTATAAGTCTGAGCGTTTGGGGATTGGTCCCCACCTCACCTGCTGGCTTTTACAGGGAGGTGTCAGGGACTTGTTAACAATCAAAACTTAGTTACTAGTCTACAGAATCCTTATTTTATTACCATACCTTAGGCATGTCCGAAATGTTATTTTTACAAATATCACTTGCCTAACTCTTAGCAATGTCTAATTTACCCAAGCAATATTTTTGTGTGTTTTACTTCATCTCAGTAAAACCAACATGTGGGGTAGAAAGTTCCTGAATTCTATGTACCTTTTTTTTTTTTTTTTTTAATTGCTCTTAGGCAAAGAGGATAGAAGTCATTTTCTCATGCAGTAGTCTTGTGCTCTTTGCAAGACCTTGTGTGTTTCCTCAATTGTTACCCTAATCTGGGGAGGTGAGGACTATTTCCTAGGCAGAAGTGACATGAAGGGAGTTCATTCTGGAAGAAGAAAATCTGGTTGGATTTTCAAGGCCCTGTGGCCAAAACATAGAACTTATAAAGTTGGGAAGGAGTTTATATAATCAGTGGGGAAAGAGACCCCTTGCTACCCAAGCACCAAGCTACAGAGAGTTTTTGTAGACTGCCTTTTGCCTACTGTTCCCTTGATCATGTCAAAACAGGAAGGAGGATGCTCTCAGATAAGGCAGAGGCTGCATTGTCCTGAGCTGCACTATTTTCTGCCTGTTACCCTATCATTGACAGTTGGAAGAAAGTTGACCTTACAGCAGTAATTTTCCCCATGCCCTCCTATGAAGGCCTTCTAGGGTTCAGTGAATTGTCCTTGTAATTTGAATTCTTTGACATTTTTCCTTATACTCATCAATGAAGCTTATTTCAGCCTCAATTCATGTTATCTTAACTTCATGGGTCCACATCTCTATAGTTTAACTCTAGTGGATTCAGTCAAGTTTTTAGATTTGTACCCCCCTTCCTTAACTTTAGCAGAGAAAGATCCCTTTGCCTTTCAAATGACAGAGTTCTTTTCAGTTGTAAAACTAGCACAACAAAACAAAGAACCAAAGTGGCCTCTTAGCCCTTGTTAGAAGTAGTCTAATTTATGAATGATAGCACAACTTTGGGTTTTGGTAAGCTTTTGTTTCAGAGCATCTAAGTTACTCAGAAATAGACTGATCACCTTTTAGGCAGATAAGCCTTTGAACCTACTTTGCTCCCAAGCTTTCTGACTTTTTTACCCAGGCCAGGCTGCTGGTTTACCCCAGGTCAACAGTTCTCTCTCCACCAGCCTTTTGACACCTTATACCATCAAATCATCCAGAGGACTTTGAGGATCATTGTGAAATAATCCCATGGTAGACTACTGAAAGTGTTAAGAGAGGGGCTTTGTCATTGTTTCTCCTCTCAGATTCTTTTTCTATCTCTCACCCTTAAGTAGAGAATTGAAGTCCACAGTCCTTTTCTTTTTGTATCTTTAGCATCCCACACACAAGTGGGTAGCCTTCTGCTTGGGACAAGGATTGGCCCATTGCATGTAGAGAGAATGTCTTTATAGAGAGAATGTCAGTAAATACTTGAATCTGCATGAGTTAATTGACTTGAATGCCACAGCAAGGAAATATTGCAAGCTAATTGTATATACAGTAGGTTTCCTTAGGTCTCTTGGGTTCCTCCTTTGTAATTTATGTGTGTATCTGTTGTACTGCAGACTTTTGGAAAATATTTGTATAGATAGTATGTCAGATGTCAAAGCAAATGCTTTCTGTCACCTGCAAATGTTGTACTTGTAAGTATTTATAGTTGTATGTATGTACATGCATCAGTGTGTAGATTGTGTATCCATATATGGTATATATACATCAAAATGATTTTTGTCCTTAATAACCAGTGTGATCTGAAAAGCAAGTAAAAACCTCATAGGATTGATTCTATATTGCAGTTGTTGAGAGTACATATAGTGGTATTGTTTTATTAAACTTACATTTGAGTGATATTTTGATTAAATTTTAAGACTTTATGCTAGAAGAGTCCATCTTTGAGCTTTGAAACACCAGGGCAAAAATGACTTTGAACTAACCTTGTGAATCTCTTGAAGTATAAAGTGTGCAATTCCAAGAGGGTCACTCACTGTAATCTGGGAAAAAACAAAAAGAAAGTGGGGAGGGGGAACGGCAGCCTGTGCAGTCTTAGCAACTTTAGTAGTAAGAGCACTTAAACATAAAGTCGAACTGACAAGTTGGGGCTTATTACAAAATGTGATGCTGTAGCGCACACGTTCTTTATTGTTGTAATTAGTCCGGAGAAAATATAGCTAGCAGAAGAATTAAGTAAGTACCCACTATATCATTCATGTAACTATGTATATTTTAGAGTAGATCACACCGCTTTCCTGGTGCCGCATCTGTACCCTCTTCACTTTATAGAAGTATCACACATGCTGAAGTATATCAGGGCATCCCAAGATCGGGTACTGTGTTCCAGGTGTGCAGGTGCACAGCTGAGCAGCTAGTGTCGCAGACAAAAGGACTTGAGGACCAGGTTAAACCTTTATTTAATATTTTTATACTTAGGTCTCTTTTTCCTGCCTCTCCCCAAAGAAGAGCCACTGGCCTTAGTTGTTTGACCTTATTGCTTATATTATAGAGTGTAAATAGACAACTAGAGACTAAAGTTTTATTAACCAGCATGTTTGGTGTATTTAAAGCAGCGACTGAGTATGTCTGAGTGAGTGATTGAGTGCAGTGTCTTTTGTTTGAACACGCTGCCTCGTGTCTTTGTATCTGATTCAAAGAATTGGAATCATGGGGTGGGAGACTGCCCTTCAGCTCCAGGCCACAGTAGTGTGTTGGTAGTGACACTTGAGGGTGTTATTTTTATTGTTATTATTAAGTATTATTAACTCAGTCTCAAACTATTTTTGCAACTATATCCTATTTCCTAATTTGTTCTTGACGTGCGACGGACTAGCTCTGTGACTCATCGGCAGGGTCTAGTTCTGCAAGACTCTTTCCTCCTAAGAACTATTTGTGATTTGCAGAAAACAGCCATTTGGTTCAGAAATCAGATAGCAAAAGAGTAGTAGAAATCCCCAGTTTGATTTTGGGCCTTAAGTCATTTGAAGTGTTTGGACTTTAAAGCCATGGAGGTTGTAAAGCCAAGGAACCATTTAACATGGATAATAATATCCACTCTAGAGAGAGTATATATGCACATTGATTTTTAATGCCGTTAGAATACTTTTTGTAAGCTAGTTATAGGAGCAAGAGTAATTAGACCAAATTGAAGTGGACCGAGGAGGGGGGATGAGGAGAGGCTGGCTGCCTTCCATTTCGGGTAGCCTATGTGTTCAGTCCTCTGCTCCTAAAAGATTTGGAACCAGTTTACTGTCCCTTAGGTGTGTAAGGAGAAAGTTGATACACCTGGGACCTCCTCTGTGTTCACTTGCTTGAACACATGCACACCTAGTGAATGTTTTGATTTGTATGAACAGAAGACACTGACACGACAGGCCAGAGTATTCTGAAGAGGTAATGAACAAAGGATTAGAAGGTACATCATAGATGTTTCCCAAAAACCAGAGAGGGATTTAAGCTTTAGTGCCTGACCTGGAACTGCATTGTATTTTTAACAAAGAAATGAGATGGTACATGTCACATGCTTCCTGGTGGACCACCAACTTGAAGGCTTTCTTGTAATTCACAAGCGGCAGCTCTCAGTAGCCTGGGTAAAGTCCCAGAAAGCTGGTGTGCACCATTATCCAGCATGGCCAAACTGCGTGCTCTGCAGAGAATTCCTATGGGGAAGGAGAGAAAAGGGAGACGCCATAAGGCGCTTACCATAGGAGAATAGATGTGGATTGTCTGTGCACCCTTCTGAGCTGCACTCATGAGACAGTTTGCATTGCAGTATGCTGAACAGTTGGGCACTTTTCCATCAGCCTGGAGAGTGGGATGGAAGTGGGAAGGAACCTAGCTAAAACACACTTCCCTTTGCAGGGTGGAGAGCTAAGACTCTCTCTAATAGTATTATTAAAAAAAAAAAAAAAAAAAAAAAAAAAAGCACCTTAACTTCAATTCCTGAAAATATTGGTGACTGGAGAAAATTTTGGGGTTTCACTGAATATTTCCCCCATCAATCTGCATAAGTCTTCAGACACTCCTAGGAGAGTCCCAGCCACAAGGCTCACTGCAGGTCTGAGGCTCACTGCTCGAACCCTGAACCCCAGGGCACTGCCGAGGGTGATACTGTCCCCTCTCCTGAGCTTCTCTCCCGGCCTTCCACTCCACCTGGGCTTCTACAGAGCAGCAGGCACATCCTGTGGTTCCAATGCTTCAGGAATCCCTGGGGGCTGACCCTGCCAAGGCAAGATAGCAGCATAGGGAGGGAGGTGATGGAGCTGCTGAGGATGAAAGAAATTCTCTGCCTGAAGCTAAGACCACTTATTTTGCCTTTGCAAAAACAGAAACAAAAAACCACATGGATCTCTAATCATGATCAATGGTGTTGTTGCCTTGGCACCCAGGTTTCTAGAAATGGATAATATTTCATTTCTTTGGAAAGGGTCAAGGAAACCCAAAATTCGCTCCACAATTCTGCTCTGTCCAGGTGAGAGGTATTGGGTAATGGCCGCCATGCCTCCCTGCAGTCTCTCTACCTCAAGTTTTAGGAACCCATTTCTGAAACAGAAATTGACACAAGTCAGCCTTGGTTACTGTGGGACATGCAGAAGGGTGGTAATGTGTTATCTTTCACTATAAAATAAGATGATCATTTTTCTACCCTGTTAGCTGGGTTCTATTCACTGTAGCTCAAACTAATTGGCAGCATGGAACATTCCTTTACCTTCAAGGTTTTCTCCACCAGTCATTTCAGTTGCATTGCAGTCTCGGTGCCATATGTCCCCTGCAAATTGTGAAAGCAAGTGGTGATAAAATAGCAGTCTACTCCTTTTTGGTGGCCAAACTGTCAGCATTAGCAGATTTGGGTCAGGTAGTGGTACCGTGTCATGTACTGGAAACCTGTTCCTCATTGTCACCCACCAGATTCAAGAAATGCCACCTAGAAAACCATGGCATTCGTGGTGGTCACCTTTCTAAGGGAACAGTAGTGTATGTGGATATTGTTAAAGTTGTTTAAAGTATATTTTGAAAATTAAGTTTACATTTTACAATTGCTTTATTTTTATTAAAATAGTTGTATATAAATATTACCCTATTTCACTGTTATTAAACCTGAACCTT
The DNA here is from genome assembly GCA_004027655.1 of Graphiurus murinus. NCBI lineage: Eukaryota > Metazoa > Chordata > Mammalia > Rodentia > Gliridae > Graphiurus > Graphiurus murinus. The sequence continues at coordinate 40,698 of PVLC010002310.1, read as the reverse complement.
GTAGACAAGTGGGTCACCTGATATGTATAGAAGTTATGAGATATATAGTACATTTCTCTATTGTGTAAATGTTCAAGAATATAACTGTTTCTGTGTTTTTATAAGTTGGGGGGGGTTATTTTGTTGTTTTTACAACAACAAAATGTATTGCATTTAAAATGGTTTTTATGTAATAGAAATCATACAAAATAGTGAAGGATTTAAAATATGTATATGGTATATGTAAATGTACAAACTTTAGAAAAAATAAATCCAACAGATTTCAATCATTTGGGGGAATGTTTTTATTTGCTTATTTAAGCAACTGGAATAATACCATTAAAAACTAAAATGACACCCTGCTTCCCTCCATGAAAAGACAACCCCAAGTCTGAAGAGGAAAGATTTGGCCGTGGTAGTTGAACCGAGGTGGTGAGAAAGTCAAAAGTCAAATTGTTAACACTGACTCACCTCCGTACACTTCTGTGAGGATTTGCATTGGCACAAAGATGTTGGTGGATACTGTTAGACTTTGGAGGCCTTTCCATTGTCTTCATGGAGGGGTGAGCAGGAGAGCAGGAGAGGAACAAATAAACCTTTTTTTTTTTTTTTTTTTTTGGAAGCAATTCCATTTACTTTTCATCAAAGCAAATGAAACATGGAGGTAATTATTGTCCTGAAATGCAAATGCTGATCTCCAAATCACTGCTTTATTGTGGCTAGTATGTACCAGCGTGTTCTCTTAACAACCTAATGTTAAAAATAAGATCTGTTGATGTGGAAAATGAAAAAAATAAAATTCCACCCGAACAACTGAACATTGGAAAGAACGTCTTGTGTTTGGGGGTGTCTGGGCTTCTTGACATGAAGTCACTGGTTACGTCCTCTTAAACCCAAATGAACGTGCTGCCTGGAAGAGACCAAAGACCAAAGGAAGAGACCTGCTATGATATATAAATCTCAAAGAAGTAAAAGCTTTGTGGGAGTAGGTGGGTACTGAAGCCTTTGGTGACCCTTGGTTTCCACTTAAATTCCTCATTGAAATGTGAATCCCTCATGTCCCAATCGCCTGTCCTCCACGGGTAGTTCTGTGTATCTTGTCATATTCTCTGTGTCACACAACTAATGATATTAGAACCAGAGGGATTATAAAGATTGTTTTTCAAGATGAAGACTCATAAGGAAACTAAACCCCCACAGCTAATTAAGATATGGTAAGGAAGCAACTAGCAACTCTTAACTGATGTCTCAGCTCTAGATTAATTCCGTTCAACAACACTGGGAGATTCTCCAGTGGGGCTGCTGAATCACTGTCAAGTGTTACTGAAAAATGGTATCAGCCAAGAACAAAAGCAATCTGGTCAAGAACAAAGGAAGCTGCATTGATTGGAGGCTAATTAAGATGGCAGGTTAGGAAAATACAGATCCACGCATTCCTGAAAATTTACTCTGAGGTTTTGCAACATGGAAGCTTTTCATAGCAAGGGTGTTGGGAATTACATCATTTGTTAGGGATTATGATTGATGCTGGCAAAAGTGAAGCTGTCTTGTAAGTCAGGGATTGGGTTTGTCCTTAATCTCTGGGAGGTTTGGTTTTCATTGTATAGAAAATCAGTCATCAGGGGTTAACAAAGTTTCAAAGGTCGACTCGCCTCTGGAATTGGGCATATCTGCAGCCCATTTGAAAGGTTCTCTGGCTGTCTGAGATCTGATTAACAATACCCCAAAACCATTTTAAGTGCCCCAAATAGTGCTATTTCTTTTTTGCTTTGGTACTGGAAATTAAAACCAGGGGCATTCTACCTCTGAGCTACATCTCCAGACCTTATGTATATAGATTTTTTTTTTTTTTTTTTGAAAATAGGGTCTTGCTAGATTGGGGATTCTCATTACATTGCTCAGGCTTCTCTCAAACCCGTGATCCTCTGTCTCAGCCTCCCAAGTACTGGGATTACAGGCATGTGCCACCATGCCCGGTTGCTACTCCATTTTTATGTTTTTCCTTGATATTTGTAACCAATAAGAAACACTGGCGACAGATATACAAAGAAAGTACTTGTTTTCTATGCTGTAATTCAGTGAGTTTGATATTAATTTGGGGTATACTTTTAGAATAAATAAAGGGAAGCAGCAGTTACTGGAAACCAGTATGGGTTTCCAAGAAGAAACTGTTTAAGACAGATTAGGCAGGTTAAAATATCTGGGCCTTAGCCCAGGGATAGAACATAGTCTTTGATGATATATATCTGGAAAGGATGGAGAAGTATGATCTGGATGTTAGTGCAGTTGGTGGGCATGTAAGCACTTGAGCAGCACTAATTAAAGGGCGCACACCATCCTGAAATAGCGTTCCTAGTGTCCTGCTGCAAAGCTTGCCTTTGGCCCCATCTGTTCAACATTTTAATTAATAATTTGACAGAAGCTACAGAAGGCGAGTTTATGAAAAATGGGTATGTCATAAAGCGGGGAGAGAATGATTATACTGAATGACAGAATTGGGAGATTCAAAAAATCTCATCAGGCAAAGAAATGGGGCAAATTAACGTGAAATGGAATTTGGGTATATCTTACACTTCAATTTTAAAACACACACACAATTATCCAAGGTCAAGATCAGACCTTGAGTCTCATCATATCTTAGCTTCTGGGTAGGAAAGCCTTCAAATTCAATCCACAGCAAACTCAATGAAAGTCAACAGAAAGACACAGCTACCAAAAACCCTGGCGCTAATTCAGACTGTTGATGGAAGCCTGGTTTCTAAACCAAGGAAGGTGAGTTGGGCTACTCTTGACACCAAAGAGAATAAACTCTTTGGTAAGTTGGTGTGTCCACACACCAAAGTGTGCAAAAGCAGCAGCCAGAATGGCAGCTTATGTGAACGATGAGGTGACAGGAATCTGGAGAAATTGTGAGCCGGGATGATTAGCCATGACAGAGCCAGGGAAGACTGGTTTAAGGGTTTAACTGCATCTTATTGGAAAGAGAAATGAGAACTATCCTATAGCAACTAAGGGGGTTAGCTAGGATTGGCTGGTGGGACGTATAAAAAGTAAGAGCAGCTCAGTATTGAAGAGAGAGTTTGCCATGTGCAAGGCTGTCTATGATAAAAAGTCATCCCCTAACAGAGGAGTTCAGGTGTGTGCATCTGCTGGTGGGAATATGGGGGTAAATGAAGCATCGTGTGGGTGGTGGGACTGTCCTAACTATGATAGGTGGTATTGGTGAAAGTACTTATTGAGCACTTTCTTGCTGACACTATGCCAAAAACGTAACGTGGAGTCACTTTTTTTTTTTTTTTTTTTTGGTGCTGGGAATTGAGCCCAGGGGCATTCTATCTCTGAGGTATATACTCCTAACCTCTTTTTTATTGCTAGTTTTGAAACAGAGTCTCACTAGGTTGCTGGGAATCTTACTACGTAGCTCAAGCTGTACTTGAACCTGTGATCCTTTGTCTCAGCCTCTCAAGTACTGGAATTACAGATGTGCATCACCACACCCAGCTGCAGATTCCCTTTTTGTGACATCATTTTTCATACTTCTATGAGGGGAGTTGAGAGAAAGCCTGCAGCAGGCTTCCTCTCTTCAAATAGTCATGGGAATAGGAATGTGTCGCTCAGGAGGACCTGACAGAAATAAATAAATAAATAAATAAATAAATAAATAAATAAATAAATAAATAAATAAATAAATGCAACCCTTTTCATTCCACATTAGACTCAAATGTGTGAGTGGCAAATTTCCCCTGCTGTTTTCGGAGAGGAGAAAAATTGGCTTGTTTTTACCAAATCCTTAATTGTGTTTTTTTCCTTAGTAGCTTTATATGCATATCAACTATCATTTTCTATTGTTTGAAATGCATGGCATGATTTTTTCTAGAATAGCATTACAGGTGATTTTTTTTAAAGGCAGGTATGAGAAGTTAGTGTGCCTTACTAGGTTTCTTAACTCAAGGTCTTTCTTCTCTTGGTGGGTAAGGTACAATTTCTTTAATAATAGTGCCCTCTGAGGAGGGAAGTGCTAAGTGATTGTGTGAGCTCCTTCTGCTTCTATAAGGACCCTGGATTTTTGCCTCTTGCTTCTTGTTTTCCCTTCACATTCAAGCCTCCTGTCATGAAGTTGCCACACACTGCCCCCCTCCCAGCGGTGATACTTTTCCAAGATTTCCCTTTCAGATACTTTCCTGCCAAGACCCCTTTGGAGAGTGTTCTGCTCCTCCAGGCCGGGGACTGTTTTCAGAATTTCTTCAATCAGAGAAATGCTTCATCTCTCTGGGGTGATGCTATCTGTCCTCTTCCCTTATCGCTATATTTTCTCCGATTCTCTACTTTTGCCTGAACCCTAGAGCTGCCTTGGCTTATCTCAAATAGTTGTTGTTCTACACATGCAAATCAAGTTTCAGTCCTCTTTTCTCCTCTAGAGAAAAACACATATTTTGAAGGGTCATTTAACCGGAACTTCTTTGTGATCTCTGTGGGTTTTGCAGGATGTGTTGCTACATTGTAATCTAGGCTGCTGCTGTGATCCTGGGAGCACAAGAAAGCTTCTGTACCTCAGCTCCTTTAATCTTAAGAAAAGAATGTATGGAACTTAATGTCCAGTGATATTTTCAGGATCAAGCGAGATCATGCATGCAAAACTAGAAAGTATTAAGTGCCCAGCAAGTTTTCGTCGTGCTGTCATTCCAATTTCACATTGGGAGTCTTTCCCACATCGGATGATGTCACAGGATCCTCACGTAGCAACAGTCTCCAAGGAGGGGGAATCCAAGCTTTAATTCCAGATTCTCTCTCTTCCCCAGCACATACGCCAGCCCTGCTTTGCTCCCCAATCCAATTTGAGTTTGACAAGCAATCATTTTTACTGTTTCTAAAAATCTTTTTTTTCCCCTTAATCTTCCGATATTTTCTCACTGAGAATACATCCTATTTAAAAGCAATTCATCATAGAAGCAGATGGAGTGGCCCTGGACACAAATGCCTGGTGGGTCCCAGCAGGAGGGCTGCGATGGACTCCGCCTCTCACTGGGCCCGGTCTGCCCACATGTGTCCCTGTGTCATTCCGTATTTTATGAGATACACTTTCTCTTCTCCACCTCACATTTTCCCCTATCTTCCCCTGATGCCCCACCCCTCTCTTGCCTTCTCTTCCCAAGGTTACCATCTTCCCCATCTTGCGCCCTTGGCCACAAATAGGTCATGCTCTACAGTGTGTCATTTGCACTGCTATCTTCCACTTGGAACATCACTTTTTCCCAATGGGAGTCAACAAATGCCCCTTCATTCACTCTCCACTTCTTTTTCCAGCTGTCCTGACTAGACTACTGCTGCGTTGGGTATAGGCTGCACAACATGCAATGCATTCTGGCTAAGCCCATGGCTTAGGGTGGAGCACTGGGAAAAAGTTACCTTTCAGAGCTCCAGCCTTAAACAAGTGATATTGATTCATACATCACAGCTCAAGCAATGATATATGCATCATGCAGTGGGCAGTTGTAGCAGCACAGAAATAAAGAAAGCTCAAATATCTTTGCTTAAGAAAACATAGAAGTCAGCCAGTTGTGGTGGTACACACCATGATCCCAGTACTTGGGAGGCTGAGACAGGAGGACTGCAGATTTAAGATAAGCCTCAGCCACTTTGTGAGACCCTATTTCAAAATTAAAGAAAAAAAAATTGAAAAGGACTGGGCTATAGCTTGGAGATAGAATGGCCCTGTATTCAACTCCCCGAGTACCAAAAAAAGAAAAAAAAAAGGGAATATATGGAAATCATTCTAGTCCAGCTTCCTACTTTTGAGCAGGAACTATTTTTTGTATCTCCATTTCTCCAGCTCTCAAGAGAGCACGTAGCATGCACAGAGTTGGTGGGCAGTATGGTAGGCTGAATAGTGGTCCCCAGAGATGTGCAGGCCCTCGTTGTTGGACTAGACCCTAGTTGCTAGTTATATGGCAAAAGGGAATTTGCATGTGTGATTAAGTTAAGGATCTTGCAATGGGAAGACTGTCCTGGTTTATCTGGGTGGGCCCAAAATAAACAGAGGGATCGTACAAGAGAGAGGCAGGAGATCAGAGAGCAAGTTGGAAAATATGGCCACAGAAGCAGAACTTGGCGTTCCTTGTGAGGAAAGGGTCACAACCTAAAGAATGCAGGTGGCTTCAAAAACTAAAAAAAAGCGAGAAACAGATTTTCCCCAGGAACTTCCATAGACTTAGCCCATTGGAGCTAGTTTAGGATTTCTGGCCTTCAGAATTGTAAGCAAGTAAATGCATGTTGTTTTAAGCCACTAAACTTGTGGTAACTTATTGCACACCAAAAGAAAATAAATATGGACAACATTAGTTACCCATTTACAAAATTCTATCCTAATGTTTAACTCCAGTAAAGTTAAGAGATTTTCCCAAGTTCACAGGGATAGTTGCAGATAGAATGTTGATTAGAACTAGGGTGGCCATATGTATCAGTTAGCTCTTGATAGAGAACAAATAGTCAAGATATTAGTAATTTAAGCCAATAAAAAATCTTTTTAGTTAACACTGCTATGGATCATAAGCGTAAGCTAGGCTCACCTGAGTTTTTTTCTTGTGTTGCCTGAGCTCATCCAGGCATCTGCACTCAGCTACCAGGTCACCTGGGGGTTGGCTGGTCTCTGATGACCTCAGCTGATGGGGCTTCTCCGTACTTCCCATGAAGATGCTTGAGCAGGATCCCTCAGACATGTTTGCATGGCTGCTGGGAAAAGTTCCAAGAGAATCAGTGAAAATATGTAAGTTGTGGCTAGAAACTGGCACCATGTTTTATCGACCAAAGCCATAGTCATATATGAGTCTAGATTCAAGGGGAAGGAGTAAGATTCCACTTTCTGATGGGGGATCTGAAAAGTCACATTGGAATGGATGTGGGTACAGGAGGAATTGTTCTTTTTGTGATATTCCCCATCATATAATTTATATCTCAAACTGGGTCACTTTAGAGAATGAAAGATATTTTTAAGAATTACATCACAACAACAGATATAAAGTAGGATTGTCCTGCTGCTAGGTGTTAGGACCCATCTCTCCTGAATCCCAGCCTAGGGCTCTTTTTACTTCCCCATACTGCATTATGATCCATCTTTTAGGATGCTGGGAAAAAAACACAGAAATCTGTAGGACACAGACCTCAAAATCTGAGTGCAAACCAAAGATTAGCAAGAATGATATTCCTAGTGGCTAGGAATTATAAAAAATTTGTTTTCCCATTTCTCTCCATAACACAGGTATCTTCTTTAAACTCCTTCCCTTGGGCCTTTTGTATATCTGAATTGTCATGGAAGTATCATTGTCAATAAAAATAGAAGCTGCTTGAAGTTTGGCTAAGTGTGGTGCCAACTGTTCAGAATGTATGGGTGCCTTTGTGTGTTTTATGTGAACATACGTTTTATAAATATATAAATGAAACAAAAATAATTTCTAGAGGTCCCAATGGAAACTTTCCATGCAAGCATATATGTATAAAGTTCACCTCTGTGACTTTGAACTTTGTCATAGATTTCTGTTGACCTGAGCTATAGGGAATCTGGCCTCCTTTTCTAATTTTGTTAAGCCTTCCAAAAACTTATTTCAAAGGCTTGTTTTATAGCTTGGTTTATAAAGAGCTCTATTTTTCTTTCAAATAATATAGTATTTTTGAAACAGAGAATTTCTCCATCAATTTTAGAACCTTTGTACCATAGTTTGAAGTCATAAACTGGGGTGTTTGGGAACTTATCTGAAACCCTAGAAATCCTAATGTACATGTGATAGATTTTTAATAGCCTCCCAGCAGGCAGGCCAGTAGGTATCTTCTCTATTCTTGCAGAGAACATTCAGCTGAGAGTGGTAGATTTGTCTGTTCCACTACTTCCATTAACATTCCCAGATAAGATCTCTATTTAGCACTCAATTTCCCCCCTTGATTAAATCTAGAGTCCTCAGCTCAGCTTGGAATCCCTCTACAACCAGGCCCTTCTCTGCATGTCTAGCCATATCCCCACACCTCTGAGATACACAATCTGTCAGTCTATAGTGTACATTTTCTTATTTTTCCTGTTCATGGGATTGCTGAGAAACACATCTTATCGTTCCTCTGGTGGTAGAAGACAAAGAAGAGTGCCGATGAAAGTGATGCAGGGAACCAAGGCCAAGCCATCACTGAGTGGGATGGGGTGGGTATCCTGTGCCTTCACACACAAATGCTCATTATCTGCTTGTAAGGTAGCAAGTGTGAGAAGCCAAACTCGGGGTGAGGGAGGACCTCAGCTTTATCCTTGTGTTCATAACTAGCCACCCCAAATACTGTGTCTTCCCTCAATTAAAAATTGGGTTCATCAGTTCTCTTCTTACCTTCATCTCATCCCTTGCTTCTGCCAAACTATAAGCACTCACTCTCCAAACTCTTGCTTTAGTACTCTTAAAAATATAGCTTATACAGGAGAGCATGCACATCCTAAGTTTACAGTTCAGGACATTTTTAGGAACTGGACACACTCATGTAACCAGCACTCAAGTTGAGAGACAGAACATTACCGGCCTCCCAGGAGCCCCCCAATATTTCCTTCCAGTTTCTATTTCCCCACCTCCAAAGTTAACTACTATCCTGACTGCTAATACTGTCATTCATTTTGTCTATTTTTGAGCATTATAATGGGAAAACATACAATATGCACTCTTTTGTGTTCAGCTTTTTTTATCAACATGTTTTTGAAAGTTGATCATATTTTATATATATGATGTGGCTTTTCTTTTTCTTTCCTATTTTTTTTTTTTTTGCTTTTGTTTGATTTTGGTACTGGGGATTGAATTTAGGAGTGTTCTACCTCTGAGATATAACCCCAGCCTTTTTTTTTTTTTTAAACAGGATCTTGCTAAGTTGTTGATTTTCATTTTGCAGTTTTCCTTTGTGTAAAACACCACAGTGCATTCACTCACTTTGTTGTTGATGGGCATTTCTGTTCTGGTGTTATAATGAATAGTATTGCTATAAGCACTCATACATATTTATGGTATATTACATATATATATGTATGCATTTCTTTGGGGCATATGCATAGGAGTGATATTTCTTGGCCATGTGGTCTCAGCATATTCAGTTTTAGTAGATGCTGTCAAAGAGTTTTCCAGGTGGTTGTAGCAATTTAATTTATACTCCCACGGGCAGTGTATGAGGATTGTTTGCTCTCTTTAATGAGACAATACCAATACTTGGTATCATCTGTGGCTTTAATTTCCCTGTTGACAGATTGAGTTGAGAAGACTGTTTTTTTTCTTAAGCCCACACCCCAGTGTTCCAAGGAGTCCTAAGGAATCCCAAATAGTCACAGAGACCTGCACTTGCCTGCTCTCTGTTGTGTGGGGGCTTCCCACCAGGGCGGCCATGAGGAAGTAGAAGGGCTGGCCAGGCAGGCTTGAGTTGTAGTTGAGAAAAAAAAATACCCCATCCCCACCCTAGAAATGGATCATACCTCGAACATCCCAGGTCTTAAAATTTTTCTTGGTAAGACATCAACCATGTGGCAGGGGCAGCAGGACCATGGGTGATCAGAAGGCCATTCCAGAGAGAGATACTGGCCACCACATTGCCATTCTCAAGAGAGTGTCTTCCCCTCCAAGAGAGTCATGTGGCCTGGACCAAGCTTCTCCTAAATGAAATAATTAGAAATGTAGCATTCACTACTTCCCTGGAAATATACAAGCTCATCATTTGACCATCATCCAATTAGGAACTCCTGTTAGGTGGGCTCAGATAAGTTTCCTGAAATTCTCCCTCATTTTACAGAGGAAAAAAAAGAAGCTCAGAGAAATGGCACACAGTCCTCTCAATAACCCCATGTTGTAGATACCATTGTCTCAAGTGCCTGTCAGGCAGATCTTCATTGGAGCAGCTGCGATTATTCCACAGTGAGGACACTGCATATGTCTTCCATACTCCTCCACGGAAGACGGATAGACAAACTGCTGAGTCACCTTTTCAAGAGTAAGTTGAAGTGCTCAGATTGCGTTTCTTTGCTAAGAAGGTCAAAAGAGAGTGGGAAAGGGTCTCCCTTTTTCACACCCCACCTCCATTCTCAAGAAGACTGCTCTATAGAATGACTCTCCCTTGGATGTTGAATTTCTGAATGTCCACAGGACAGAGCATCGGCCTCCCCTCCCTGGGTAATGACTTCGTGTCTAGAAGTAGAGGAGCTTCTTTCCCTGTGTGGTGTTTTACTCAGTTGCTTTGTCCTTATTTATTTATTGGTACTGGGATTGAATCCAGGCGTGTTCTACCTCTGAGCTATACTCCAAGCCCTATTTTATTTTTTAATTTTGCAACAGGGTCTTGCTAGGTTGCTGAGGTTGGCCTCAAACCTGCGATCGTCCTCTCTTAGCTCCCAAGTATCAGCTTTGTCTTCTTTTAAATGGCCCTTTTCTCTTTTCTTTTTCTGCCCTAGTTTCATTTACAATCAAAGCTGAGCTTTTTGTTGCCTATAAAGCCCTTGTAGACAACCCCTTTTCCGGAACTACAGTGCCTACAATTTGGTCCAGACAGTTCAGTTCCTGAATAGGCACCTCCGTGTTTCCTGGAGGTTTATCTTTTTACAATCTACATCAAGATGATGATGATAAGCCTCTTGTGCACTGGCCTGTCTCACTCAAGCACCCATGTGTGTATGTCACAGACTAGGAATTCAGTACTTTCTTACTGAATATTTTGGCTGTGTTTGCAATCATATGAATTAAATCATTTAGCTCTTTTAATATCTCTTCCTCATGATATGATCATTTGTGTGTGTGCTGCTGATTTTTTTCCGAAATAAGACCTTTTTCTTTTTCTTTTTTCTTTTAGGGATTGGGGAAGGTGGTATTGCATTAGAAGGGAGGCTTTCTATAGTAGTTAGATGTTATTTGTATTTTCTCCTTCACTCTTGGCACAGTTCTAATTCCCCCACATTTTCCTTCTACCATGTTGATGGTTAGAATTCATTAAAGCAGGACTGAATAGCTATTTTGCATATTTTCAACCGTTGTTGTGTGGGATCTGGGAAGCAGCGCATTTATTCCCAGTGGAGCTAATTCTCAAGACTCTTAACAATTCATGGCTACGTTAAAAATTTAAGCATCCTTCCCCAGTTCTCTAGAACCTTCATCAAAGATGCTACTGTTTGCTGGGCACAGTGATGCATGCTTGTAATCCCAGTACTTGGGAGGCTGAGACAGGAGGACTGCAAGTTCAAGGCCAATCTCAGCAACTTAACGAGACCTTCAGCAATTTAGCAAGACTCTGTACCGCAAAAAAAAAAAAAAAAAAAAAAAAGACTCTGTTTCAAAGTAAGCAATAAAATAGGGCTGAGAATGTAGCTCAGAGATAGAATGGCCACAGATTCAATCCTCAGTATAAAATAAAATGCAAATGTTTGATGCGTGTGTTTCACACAGAGTTGTTCATCATCAGGATAATGTGCTTATGAGCAAAAAATTTGCCAAAATGCAGGAAGGATGAGGAGGAAAGGAAGGTCTAAATGGTTCACAGGCTCAGCATCAGTCTTGAACACTGAGAGGTGCCTGCTTCAGCTCTGTGTTTCCCCTTATTTTCAGTCCCTTTTTTCCTTTTTGAAGGTGGGAGCCCATTCAGGCTCCCTGTGACCGAATACAATTCTATCTTGCTAAGCACTTCCTCTCACTTCGAGGGCACTGACTTCATTTCTCTTCTATTTGTCCTTTGGCTTTTTCTCTTCCTTCAAAATTTCAATTTCCCTTGCACTGAACATATTACAATTTAGCAGTCACAGAATCTCGGCCCGTGATGCGTGAAAGCTTTTGGGATAACTTCATTTTCCTCTGTCACTGAAGAGGCTGTTCTCAAAATCACCCCAAACCTTGAATCATTCCCACACAGTGGCTATTCGATTCTGTTTGCATGCTGTGATTCTGGTTCTTCACAGACATTGGAGCCTTAGGGCCCTGATTATGTTTTCTTTGACCAATATTAGTCATAGTGTGGGGATATTATAATTTTGTCCTCTAAGAAAAGGCCAACTTGGGTGTGGTGGTACACACCTGTAATCCCAGTACTTGGGAGGCTGAGACAGGAGGATTGCAAGTTCAAAGCCAGACTCAGCAACTTAGCAAGGTCCCTCAGCAACTTAATGACACTCTGTTTCCAAATGCAAAATAAAATAGGACTGTGGATGAAGTTTGAATGTATAATACCCCTGGGTTCAATTCCTAGTACAAAAAAAGGAGATCAGTTCTATAGAATGAATACTTGACAACTCAAATCTCTTCCCCCATCCCCACCCCAGCCCATCAATTCCCTAGCAAGTGGCTTGTTAGGAGGGGGAAGGGGGATGAGAAAACCAAGTGCCTGGCTTTTGCTTTGCTGAGTATGATACGGCAGTTTGGAGACATTGGGGAAGCTATGTGGGTATGAGAGGGGAGGACAGGCAGAGAAAGAAATAGGCTAGGTTTTGGTGGAAAACGTTTTAGGGGAAAAGATGTTGAAAGAAAAAATGTATGCAGTTTATTTGTGTGGTGTGTGATTTCCCCCTAAAATGTCTTCTTTGGTTTTCATGACTGTGTAGCAGAGTTGGGTACCATTTCTAGGGAAAGGCTGTTGATCAGGTGTTGCCCCAAGGTGAGCACAGAGTATGAACCAAAGTCAACCAAATCCCCCAACTCTCCATCCCAGTAAAGTCTAAAACTGCCTCCCCCAGTGTATGACCAGCACACATGTGTGCTCTGGGACATAGAAATTCGTCTCAGATGAAAATATCACTACCAATTCTTTAGGGTCATGCCTACACAGGGAAGATTGAGAGTGTTCCAGTTTCCTTCAGCCTGAGCACACCATGGGGTTGGACAGGAATCATCTCTGTCCAGTTTTTAAAGGGCCACGAGCAAAGAAGAATGCTTTGAAATTCTAGTTTTCTTTTATCTTTTTTTTTTTTTTTTCAGCATGGTACTGGGAATTGAACCCAGGGGCATAATACCTCTGAACTATACCCCCAGCCCTATTTTAATTTTTAGTTTGAAATGGGGGTCTCACCTTGAAGTTGCAATCCTCCTGTCTCAGCCTCCCAAGTACTGGGATTATAGGCATATGCCATCACGCCCAGCTGAAATGCCGATTCCCTTACCAGACATGAATTCTGTCAGTATCTGGTTATGCCCAAATGGTAGGATTTGCTTTATGATGATTTTCCTGCTACTTGCTCTTAACAGTTCTGTGCACTGGCTACTTAAAAATAATAACTTTCAGTGCAGTGATGTCCAGTTGAGCTGTGACCTGGATTCCGGTCTCAGATACACAGAAGCAATGAAAATCTGAGAATAAGGGGCCACCAGTGGCTGAACTTGGGGGGCCTATATTATGTGGGTCTAGCCCTTGAAAATCTTAGTAGTCTACCACCTCTGCCATGAACTCATCAACTCCAGGCAGAAGGAATGTCCCCCAGGCTCCTGGGATGAGGAGCAGCTGCCATGTGGCTGTCTCCCTGGGTGACCCCTCTCCTGTACACTCAGGGGACTGTAGGCTGTGAAGGAAGGTGATCAGCACGACAGTGACACTGTTGCTCCTGAGAGCAGGACACTGAGTCCATCTAACCTCCTCTACCCAGCTCTCTCTCTCTCTCTGCATTTTCTTGGTGCCAAGGTTCAGGTGACCTGTGAGGAAATGAGGAACTCCCCTTGGAATGAAAAGACGCATAACAAAGAGTCAAACTTGGAAGGCTCAGACTGAAGATTATGTTGGAAATACCAGCTCGAACTGTATGAAACTGCAAATGCTGGCCACTTCTTGGCCCACAAAAGTGGCAATCTCATATGGTTCAAAGTCAAATGATGGCTGGACGTGGTGGTGCATGCCTGTAATCCCAGTACTTGGGAGGCTGGGATGGTGTTCTCCTTTATCAGCTGTTTATTGGCACGATAATGTGGCATAACAAACATTCACAAAAGCAAGTGACTTTGTTACCACACAGGTCTACAGGCTGGCTGGGTGTTTTGCTGGGTGAGGCATGGCTGATTTCAGATCTGCTGACTCTTGTACCTGTTGTCAGCTGAGCAATCCAGGAGAAACTCAGCTTGGTCATATCAACTCTGCTTCATCTGATCTCTTCCACTCTAGCAGGCTGGTCTGGCCTTGTTCATATGGGGATTTCAGAAGTTCAAGAGAATTGGGGAGGGACTGAGGATATAGCTCAGTGGTAGAACACATACTTAGCCATGAGGCAATTCCCCAGCACCAAGGATATTTACATATTTTCTCTAATATGTGTAGTGTACATATACATATAATACACATATAAGAGCAACATGGAAGCTGAAAGTTCTCTCAAGGTCTGGGTTCAGAGCTAACTAGCACCCATATTCCATTGGCCAACTCAAGGTACAGGGCCAGCTCAAATTCAAAAGGGACATAGACTCTGCCCTGGTGGGAGGAGCTGCAGAGTTGCATAGTGATGTTGTGATTCGGGGAAGGGTGAAGCACTGAGGTCTTTACCTGCAGACATAAGGGGAAGCCGCTTTGAAAAGCTCATTAGCTACAATGATCTTAACCAACTTAATAGACAGAATTAGCCCATTCTGTCTTGCAAAGTCTGGAGAATCTTGTAAGCATTTCGATGTAAATGAGGCTGGAGCTCCAGTGCCTAAGCACTCATTACCCCCTCCTGCCTTTCCAGGGTCTTCCATCCCATCCACCCCATGGCTGATCTTGGAACCTCTGTGTCTCCTCCAATCCCTTAAGCTCAGAGCCTGGATCTAGCTGACAGTCCTCTATTCACCCCTGATTTCCTTGTTCAAATCCCAGCCACGGGGTCCTGTCTGAACCCTGGTCCCTGATGCTTGGGCCGCAGTTGTGCCTTTGGACTTCAGCCCTTATAACTCAGTTCATCCACAGGAGCCTGGATGGGCCTCAGCAAGTCACCTGCCTCTGTGAGTCCTGGAGGAAATCCTTACAAAGGGCTGTGCAGGTAACTTTCTCATCAACATTATTACTGTTTCCACACTCTGCAATTAAAGGTGGTTTAAACTGCTACTCCCAGAATGTCAGTAAACTTCAGCAGAGTTTATTTTAAAAAAATAGGGCTAATTAAACCTTCTTGGCTCACTCAGACTCATCCTCTCCTGGGAATTTATGATGGCTTTGGGACTCTGAGCTTGCAGTTCCCTTCCCTTTGGATGGGGACCAGAGATGTGCTCAGCTGGAGGTGATGGCGAACTGGCCCTTCCTTTCTCTTTAGTCCTTTTCTGTGATATAGAGCATTTCTGAGGAGCATGCCAGGGGCAGTCTGGAAGTCAGTTGATGGTCCAAAGTCTCAGGAGTCAACCTTTGTCAGCTGGTTTTAAAAGGAAGAGACAGTGAAAGTGGCTAATGGCACCGATGAGGGCACTTTTAGTGACATCTCTCTAAGATTCAAAGACGTCTGCTCACCCCCACACCAGTTTTTAGAACTCTTGACGTTGATTCCTAGTGACCTCTTCCCTACAAGTCATGGATGAACAACAATGTATGGCTTATATGGAGGTCCCTTGGTGCTCTCTGGTTATCCCTGAAACACCTGAAAAAAATTGGTGTAGAAAATGTGATGCAATATGATTTGTATGATACCTGATAGCTGACAACCTAGAACTTGAAGTCCTTTGCTTATGATTTTAAGAGTGGTATGCTTTATTAGTAGTATCCGATATTCATAATAGGTTTTGTTAGTATCTGTGTTGCTGAGGTCAGAGTGTTTGGGTGAGTATACATAGGGCATTGTTATAGTTAGATACAGACATAAAATGTCCCCTAAAGAGGTCATTTATTAAATATCAGAGTTGATGTAATTGAGTCATGAGGGATGTAATCCCAGAAGTGGATAAATCCACTGTAATGGATTTACTGGGTGGTGCCCAGGAGACTGGTGGGCTATGGCTGGAGGAGGTGGTCCCCGAGGCTGTGGCCTTGGAGATTATAAAAATGGTTCCTCCTCCCCCTGCTCACTTTCTCGCTTCTGGCCTCCATGATGTAAAAAGCACATCCTACATGCTCTCCCTTCACCTCTTGCCGCCATGCCGTGAGATTCAAAGTCCCCAGTCTCCGATGGATTGAACCCGAAATCATAAGAAAATAAATCTCCTTTCCTCTAAGTTATGTGGTCAGATCTTTCTATTATGGCTGCAAGAATGCCAATGGATACAGGCATGTTGCTAGCTTAGACATCCTCAGCTTACGCCACTGTCTAGAGGGCATTAGCAGCCAGTACACATCAGTACTGACATGGCTGCACTGTACCTTATGACTAGCAACTGTCTGACTGCTAGTAACCACCGCGCATGTTGTTCAATATTTTGGATATCACCACTGCTCCTATCCAAATGGCATGATCTGGGAGGCTCTAAGTGCCTCCAATTCTTCCCTCTCACTGATAAGAGACACAAAGCAGTCCTTGCCACTTCTCTATTCCTTTAGCTTATTTTTTTTCTCTTAGGATGCAAATCTCTTATTGAAAATGATTGAACAGGCATATAAACCTTGCCAGTAATTTATAGAATCAATACATTGAGCAAATGCAAGCTCAAAAAGCAGAGCAGGATTAAGGGCTTTAGGGAGAGGACTTCTCTATGTAAGGTCAGCTATCTGCTTCTCAATGTTACTTATGTACCTTCTGAAACAGGGAAGTTTAGTTCTCAGGACAAGCTGAGATGTATGTGCACAATGGCAAAAAGGTAGAAAAGTCAGCAGGAGAGGAGTATGTGCCACATGGAAGTCTGAATTCCCAGGCCCTTTCCAAACCCCTTCTGCTTGGATGCATCCTGGGTCAGGCAGTATACATTCTTGCTGTGGAGCTGAGACCTGGTCAGTCTGAAAGGCATAAGCCTAAAGCAGTGTGTTTCATGGAGGAGGGGGGGGGGTAAGTCCACTACTGCATGGTTAAGAGAGATGAAGATAGACAGTGTTTATGACTCTTCAGTCCTTTTTCCTGCACCTCTCCTTCTGTTCATTCTCAGCCTTTTCCACTTGACTTGGGTAACATACTTTCCAGATTTTCTTTTCTTAATGCAGACTTATGAAAAGTCATCCTTTTTGGCGTGAAGGATTTTTTTTTTAACATGCCCAGTTATGTAATCAATACCATAATTAAAAGTATGTTTGGCTCTTGGCAATTCCTCATCTGATTTTTATGCCCAGGGCTTTGCCTTTTCCAGAATGCCATAGAAATGGAGTCACACCACCCCTAAAGCCCCTTGAGCCTTCTTTCATTCAGCACAATACCTTTGAGGCCCATCCATGTTGCCGAGTATGTGTCAATATATCATTCCTGCTGGATGCTGACTAGTATAACAGTGTGTGGATGAGCTGAAGTTTGATTACCAGTCCACTAATCACTCAGGTTTTTGAAACTGTGACAAAATACCCAATGAGGACAACGTAGAGGAGGAAAAGTTTCAAAGGTCTCAGCCAATGGTGAGCTGGCTCCGTTGCTCTCGGCCTGAGATGATGCAGAACACCATGGTGGAAGGGCGTGGCAGAGGAAAGCTGCTCCACTGATAGCAGCCAAGAATCACAGGGGAGAGAGAGAGAGAGAGAGAGAGAGAGAGAGAGAGAGAGAGAGAGAGAGAGAGAGAGAGAGAGAGAGAGAGAAGGGGCCAGATATAGTCCCCAAGGCCATGCTTCTACCACCTCCCAGTAGTTCATTCAAATTATTATCCCATCAGATGGATTAATTTGCTGAGGTCAAAGCCCTCATAATCCATCTTCTCATTCTAAACAGTGCTGCATTGCTAAGATGTGAGCTTTTGGGGTGACACCCCAGACCTGAACTATAATACCAGTTTAGGGACAGTTGTTTTTTTTTGTTGTTGTTGTTTTTGTTGTTGGTCTGTTCTGGGCTATTGTGACTAGGACCTCTATAAATATTTGTGTGTAGATTTTTATGTGAATGTAGGCTTTCATCTCACTTGGGTAAATACTCAGAGTGGACTTGTAGGGTTCTATGCTAAATAGAAAAGAAGATTATTTTATATTGGTTTTGAAAGTACCATATACAAGGAAGATATAATGCTCGTTTTTATTCATTAATATTTGCTTTAAATCCGATTTCCATATATAACATTTCTTCACAATATCTGAAGTTATATTACTTGAAACTGTATTGCAAATATGTTTACAGATTCATTGTTGAGGGCTGGAATTCTGCGGGTCTCAGCACCTTCAGTAGGGTATGTGGTAAATTCAACAAATACTTTTGAACAAATGAATTTATTAATACATGTTGCACTTCTGCTTTATTTTTGTTCATATTTGTTCAATTTGTATTGGTGCATGCTTTTATTTTTAGCTATATCTCTGTTTTATAGTGGTTCTTGAAATTTATTTTTCTCCAATTAGAAGACCTTTGTGTTTTTAGTAGGGGAATTTCATTTGTGTTTAATATTGCTATGAGTACTTCTAAATTATCTTCTTTTGCCTGTTTTGATTAATTCTTCCTTGCTGGTCTCTCTTCTCTCTCTCTCTCTCTCTCTCTCTCTCTCTCTCTCTCACACACACACACACACACACACACACACACACACACACACACACATCCTCCATCCTCTCTCTCCCAGTGCTTTGAATACTGATGTTCTCATTTCCTTTCTTTTGACAAGATTTTGGAAAGTATGAATCCTGATTAAATTTTTGTTAGCAGATACCTCCACTTTCAAAAATTCATTTAAAAAATGTCTTTGTTATCAAAGCAAAGAATGAAATTAGTGTTAATTGACTAGCTTTTGTTACAATGTGGCACTCAGTAGCCCCTACCGCTAATTTGGGTTTAAAGCCCCAAAGAGTAACCATGCATTTGCATCACCCCATCAAGTGAGCATTATAAAACCATACTTCTTGTAATTATTTGGACAATTCCATGCTTCTCTATCAGTTCTCACTACCAGCCTACTTATTACCTGATTTCTTGTTCACTTCACTTCATTAATTATAAAATGTCTTCAAGTTGTATTTTCAAATAAGTCATTTTCCATACTGTTTTTATTAAACTCTCTATATTGTTTTGTGCCATATGCCATTTGGTCCCTATCCACCTTTCGTTTGCTGAATTTTGACTCCAGTAAATTATAAGCTGCTTTATGAGACTGCCAAACATTTCCCTTTCAATACCTCTGCCATTTTGACAATACAGCAATGTTTTGGGTTCTTTTTACCATCTCAGTATAGTTTATCCCTCTTGAATAAAAACAAATGAACATATTTAAAGGTGGTCTTACATCAACAGTCTTTCAAAGTTTGTTTCTGCCTCTTTTTCTAGTAGTGTTCACTCAGTACTATGGTGGGTGTACTCCTGGCCCGTGGCCCTCTCTGGTTCTATAACTCGGCACCATTTTAAATTCGAAGTTATGTCATGGTTCTCTTTTTTAAAATTAAGGACACAGTGAATCTTTCTTGGATCCATTAAAGGGTGTTAAGTTTCTTACTTACAGTCCCCAAACTGCTGTTATAAAGCAGTTTTATCTGGAGCCATTTCACAGAAGATACTCAAAGGGCGATATTAAAACAAAGCTCCAACATTAGTTTTAATTAAAATTTATCTGCAAAAGCAATGTGATAGGTACTTTTACATGTTATTTAATTAACCTCTCCAACAACCCTATGATGTAGATACTATTTTCTGCAATTGTAAATGATATGCAAAAAAATTGCATACATTTAATGTATACTTTTTGATGAGTTTGGATATATTCATAAACCTGTGATAACATCATCACAACTAAAGTACTTAACACCCATCCCCTCTAAAAATGTCCTTCCTTTCTGATCTATTTTTTGTCTATCTATCTATAGGTAGATAGACAGACATAGAGAGGGATGAAATGAGATGTGTGGACACACTAACAGATGTGTGGACACCTTGTAATTTCAAGGGAGGTGTTGAAAAATCAGCAAAACAGAAGGAACATGGCCCTAGACGTCCATTTAAACAGAAGAGAAGTGGACAGTTTAGGAGCACTGTTATCATCTCTAAACAGTGAGAATTTTTGTCCTAGCAAGACACTGGAGAATCTCAATCCACTGGGCCAATTTAAAATTAGCCCTATTATTAATCCGCCTTCCAGAGCTAGATAAATCCAATAGCAGTTTGAAATAGATTTTGAAATTTCCTAATGAGAATAGCATTAAATAAGCAGATACAACTCTGAATGTGATCTTCACAGCGGCTGAGGAATGGATGGTTATGTTGATTAGGCTGCTTTAGTTATTCTACATTTTATTCACAAATCTTAACATCACTTTGAACCCCACAAATATATTCAGCTATAATTTCACAATTTAAAATAAAAAATATTAAAAACAAGAAGAGACTATGCAGGATTCAAAGAAGCCATATAGTATCCCTTCTTTAGTAAAGTATTTTTTTTCTGATCTGGTTCAGGCTATGAGATTCTATGCTTTAAAATCATTGCATTGATTTGCTCGCTCATATTTGTAGCTGGCTTGCTTCTGTCTTCTGAAGTCTATTTTGTGTTCTCCATCCCTTTCCCCTGACTCTGGCAGTCTCCCAGATTCTAATTAATTCTGCCTCGCTATTGAATTCAGTCCACATATTCGCTGAGCACTCTCTGGACTTCTTTCATCAGTGGGGATACAGAGGTGACGGGGATGACAGACTCTGGGATGTGGGATGTGTATCCTGAGCAGAAGTGCATATCCAGGAGCCGCAGGGCAGTGTGACTGTCACCTGGCATGGAGAGAAGGCTCTCACTTCCTGCAGAGGGTGGAGTACAGCTGAGCTCGGGGCCAGTTGGTGAAGGACATGGACTCTGGAATTAGGCACACCTGGGCTGAACCCCTGAGCAACCACTTCCTGTGTGACCATGGGCAGGTGACATAACATTACTTATGTACGGTGACTGTGATGAAAGCTGAAATCATGATGGGCAGGGTTGGCACAGGGCCTAGCACGGAGCAAGGACTCAGATGACAATGGTGGTGACACGCTCCACGTTGACACAGCCGTCAACCTGAGTGGCAGCTACTCCTGGCAGAGTACCTCCAGAGACACAGACTTCTCCATTTCCCATGATTCACGTCCTTATTTTGCTTTCCCATTACACAGTCTTGCACTGCATAATAATGTTTTAGTCACTAGATCACATATATGACCATGGCTATAGCATGTAGCTAGGTGTGTGGCAGGCAGCACCATCTAAGTTTGTGTAAGTCTGCCCTGTGAGATTCCAAGAATGACTCAAGTGCCTAACAATGTGTTTTTCAGAACATATTTGTTAAGTAACACGGGACCGGATAAGACTGAGGTTTTCATTTTTTTTTTTTAATTTCAGAATTCTCCAATCTACTCCTGCCACTTATTCCTAATTTCCTTCTTTTATGAAATACTTCCAAGAGGCAAGAAGGAAGGAAGGAAGGAAGGAAGGAAGGAAGGAAGGAAGGAAGGAAGGAAGGAAGGAAGGAAGGAAAGCTAGAGTGGTGGCCCATGCCTATAATCCTAGTACATGAGAGGCTGAGGCTGGAGGTTTGCAGGTTTTAGGCCAGCCTCAGCATCTTAGCGAGACCCTATTTCAAAATAAAATAAATAAATAAATAAAAAGGTCTGGGGGTGTAGTTCAGAGGTAGAATGCTCTGGGTTCAATTCCCAGCACCAAAAATCCAAAACAAAACAAAACAAAAACCTTTTTCCCATGAGACATATACCTGTGGGAACACAGAAGTCAATTTGTTCTAACCTCTGGCCACCTAGAAGCCCAGGCAAAGTGCTAGAGTATGTTCCACTCTGCACCTGTACCTTCTCCTTCTCTCAGGAAACTCCTGGAAGAAACGAGGGGATGCACACAGGGCCAGGGAAGCCAGCAGACACCAGTACGCGCTGGGCACTTCCGCCGCTGTCCTCAGGGTCGTGCAACCTCAGAGCACACAGCAGTTTTCACTGTTGGCTCTTGGCTGATCTAACCCGTTGCCTGTGCTTAGAAGCCCTTTACCAGCCGCCTCTGCAGAGAGACCATCACCTCCGCCCAACTCCCGAGCTCCAGCCAGCCCTGCTGGGACTGGTGCAAAGAGTGCAGCCAGATTCTCTGTTGCCTGGAAACGGAACTTCTCCTGTGACGTCAGAGCCTGACCATTTATATCCCCGTGTTCCATTGGTAAAAATTACCACCTGGAACAAAGATCCTCTTTGCACATGCTACCTTCTCCAACACATGGGAGGCTACAAATAGTTCAGTGTGTTCCGATGCTTTCACGTAGAAGTGGGTGGGAGGGATTGGGAGTTGGTTGGACATGAATTTAAAGAGAGATAATCAGCAACTTGGAACTTGCCAACATATGTTCTTATAAGCACAGAATGGATATAATTTTCATCACCCTCAAATTTTTATTGTGTGTACCAGTGATGGCATACGTTAAATATTCTGGTACATTTTTGGTGGGGTGTTGAAACTGATTTCTAATACAATTTTAATGTTGCAAATGAACAGGAAGCAAAATGTATATGCTGGGTGTAGTGATGCATACCTGTAATCCCGGTACTTGGGAAGCTGAAACAGGAGGACTGTAGGTATGAGGCCAGCCTCAGCAACTTCGTTTCAAAATAAAAAATAAAAAGGGGTGGGGTATAGCTCACAGGTAGAATGGCCCTGAGTTCAAACCCCAATACCAAGAAAGAAAATTTTGTATCCAATGGGGAGAGAAACATTATTTTAGACATTATGATCCTTTGAGTTTTTATTTTTAATATGAGGGTAAGGGAAATCTGCTTATGTTCTGGATTTATATTCCTATTTAGGAAATCACTTCATGCCTAAAATGTATCGTATTAAAGGGTGAGAAAAATATTGCACATTTGCTCAACAAACATATATTGGGCCTCAAGAAAAAAAACAAGAAATGGAAATTCAGTTAAAATTTGATTTTTTTTCATCTGCTAGGCCTTATGCAGGAAGAAATTAAAAAAAAAAAAAATCCTCTCAGCCTTTTTCAGTTTGTTATGGTTTAAAGCAAAATATATCTGCTGGGAGGGTCGGTAAAGACTGGCAGGCAGCTCTGGGATTGACTAGGTCAGGATCAAGGAACTGTCTTTTGTTTGTCTCCAGAAATACTTGAACACTGCCATATATTGGAGTTCTTTCTAAACATACAATTTTAGATGGTTAGCAAGTTGTCTTTTGTGTCCTAAGGATTTTACCAGGTATCCAGATAATGTGCTTGAAAGCGGTCTGTCCATTGTAAATGGTGATTTCCTAAAATCGATCCATCTCATTGTCTTTTCACAAATCAGAAAAAGGGGAGGGGGGGTCAGGGAGCATAAAACTAAGCCCAGTGAGAAACCAGCAGGGACAGGGTGCACCTGAGACTGAGAGCCATGCTGGGCCTGCTTTTGAAGCATTTAGATGGAGCAGGATGAGAGACGGTCAAAGCAGCAAATCAAAGCAGAAAGATTCCCTGAGGACAGTAACACCGCGGCCTCATTGTCCTGCTTGCTCACCATTTCTGACAAACACAGTCTCCAGGATTAGAAACCTGGCTATCTCAGTTTTTCTCAACCAGATATTTTAGGATATTGTTGGGGGTGGGAAGTGGGCATGTTTGATTATCTCAAACCTGCAAGATGAATGATGATTTCTGAACTTTAATTGTTGTAAGGGGTTGATTTACATGGAAACAGCCTTTGGTCTTTATACTGTTTGGATTTGCAGGGCCGGAGCCCCAGGAGCTGCCCTACAGAACTGCCACCAGGAGGTGCCTTGGTGACAGGCCCACGACCTGAACAAAGCAGTTGTGATTTTTAAAAAAAAGCAAACAAACAACCATTTTGATTAAAATTATAGAATTTGTAGGGCTGGAAGTATAGCTCAATGGTAGAGCAGGTGCTTAGCATGTACAAGTCACTGGATTCAACACCCAGCACCAAGTATACATACATGCATACATACATACATACATACATATTTACATAGTTTGCAAATCTTACACTCAAAGCAATATCTGCATTGAATGAGAAAGAAGGCGAGTTTGTAGAGTCCTAACAGATGCATATGAATCCCAGCTCTATGACTTGCTGCTGATCAAACTTTGCAATTTAATCTTAAGTGGACTGTCAAATATCCTTTAGCTGATCTCCTTATTCATTGAGTTCTAATGCTAATATTTACCCCCACAGACTTATGAAAGATGTAGTGAATAAAATACTTAAAGAACTTTTTTTTCATTTGCAATACCTTTTGCAAAAGTCATTATACCACGATGAAGTATTTCATTACATATAAGCACCTAAATTATTACAAATTTGCTCTCTCAGCTATTATTGCCCTGATACTAGGCTCTAGATTTATAAAATCAGTTGTATTTTACTCAATAATAACTCTTATTTATTTATGTACTTATTTATTTATGTATTTATTTATTTGTACAATTGATGGAACCCAGGGGCCATTGGGCTGCAGCCCTAGCCCTATTTTATTATTATTTTTTTGTAAACAGAGTATTGCTAAGTTACTGGGAGTTTTGCTAAGTTGCTAAGGCTGCCTTCGAACCTGCAATCCTCCTGTCTCAGCCTTCCAAGTACTGGGATTACAGGCACGTCCCCCCTCTACCATATCCAACTAATAATAGCTCTTGAAATTTTCTTGGGGTTAAGTTTGCCTATGGCTTCTCTATATCTCTGAAAGTTTTATAAGTTTCCATAGGTGTTAAATCCAACAACAGTCCTTCAAGGTTGAGGACAACCCAGGGGAAGATACAAAATGAAATTTATAAGAAGGTAGCCAGGTCAAGAAAAAGGAGAATTATGTTGAAAATGGACAGAAAGAGAGTCCATTTCCTGTATGTCTGTTATACTTCAATAAAAAAAAAAGTAAAAAATAAAATGCATAGGAAGAAAAACAAAGAAAATATACCCCCAAATTATGGTGATTGGAAAATAGGATTCCAGGTAATTTATCTCATGTTAACAATAGACAACTTTATTTTCTGTATGCATGCATGTTTTCCAGATATTTTTACAGTGGGTAAATATTATTTTTAAAATGAAAATCAAAACAAAATATACCTTTATTCAAGCCACAGAATCACCCATGATTCCACATCCTTCTCCGTATCCACTCATTCATTATATTTTATACCTGCCGTGCGTCTTGCATTCATCATCAATAATTATTCTATTCCCAGTCTTCTACCCCAGTTGAGCGATTTCTCACCCAAACATGTCAGCAGCTTCCCAGTTAATATTTCCCCCACCATCACATTTGAGAGGCACGATTCCGAGGTCATAGCCTCACAGCTCATCTGTCTTCTTGACTCCCCAGTACTCAGAGTCCTTGAGTCCTTCCAGTTCTCCCTTAAACTGACTCTGTAAGAACATACTCTATCTCCCCTAATACCTGTCCATGAATGCTTGCCCACATTTCAAGGACTAGCTGAATTCTCATGCATGAGAAAATTTATCTCATAAACTGGGCAGAGGCAACTCAAGTGTGTGAGTTGTTCATTTTTGTGGTTTCATAGCCCTTTGTATCTATTTCATGGCTTTTTTCATGTTCTACAGCTAAATTTTAAACCCTTTATAGACTAAATGCTTTCTCTGATTAGGCACTATCTCTTCATTCTCTCTTTTTAAAAAGCTCTGAAAAATTTATAGAATTACATTTTCTTTGAGTCTGGGCAAATTAATTAATGCTTTCTATACTTATCTATGCATACCTAAGTCTCTTCATAAATAGAAAAAAAATCATTAGAGCCCTCTCATAAAGATGTAACATCGGAATGTAATTTCATCCACAGAGTTCCTTAAAAGAAAAAGCATTATATTTAAACTACCACTTGAGAAGACATTCCATGTTCCTACTATTTAATCCTCATAGCTAATGCCATCCTCCGTGTGATTTATCTTCCAAAACTGACTTAACCGTTTCACTTTCCTTGCTTTTAAGTTTTAAAATTTGAAAACTTGATGAGTTATTGAGTTGTTTTCCTTGTACAGTAGCTGTATTTCATTTTGAGCACTATTCATTATATGACCTAATCGCATATAAGCAGAAATGCTACAGAGACATTTCTTTTCCTGGCCATTTGTTTTCAACCTAATGGTCGTTCAAAACCTTTTGCACTTTCTCTTTGGCCCCAAACTAGCCATTATCTCACTTTTTCTTTACAGATAAACTTCTCGTCTTCTTTATTCAAGAGATCAATGCCGTCGGTCTTAAAAATACTTATTCCTAATGTCCACACATACCCATTCACAGGGAGTCAAGGAATGATGTGTTTGTTTAAGGGATTGTTCTAAATCCTGGCTGCACATGAAAACATCTTAATGACTACATCCTGTCCCACGGAGAACCTGATTACCTTGGCTAGCATGAGGCTGGGGACCTCGTTATTTTTCTAGCAACTTCCCCAACTAATTCTGTGTCCAGCCAGGTTTGAGAACACCAGTCTGAAAAAAAATCCTTTCACTCTTTCTCTGGACCTCACCTCATAGAGGACCTTTTCCCTCCCACTTTCCTCCTACCTTTCCCATTCTTCTTTGCCCTTCAGACTATAAGCTTGTACGAATACCTGTTACAAGCAAAAAACAAACAAAACCAAAAAACAAACCCCCCCAAAACACTTGCCCCCGTCACTCTTCTCTCAAAGTACTGTTTTATCAGTTGTCCCCCTCCCTCTTTTTTTTTTTAACCAAAGCAAAAGAGAGGTAGACACTTGTTACCACTCATTGGTTCCTTGAGTCTTACTAAAACTCCCACATCACTTCAGTGCAAATACTTCCTCAGTGCTGCCAAACACTCTCTTAATCATCACTGATGAAGCGATTTTCTTCTCAGGGCCCATTTATCATGTCTGATTTCTGATATCCATGCTGTTAAACCTACTTTTTTTCTTGGCTTCCTGTCTCTCACATCTCCTCCTACCTCATTTATTTTGCCTTCCATCTCCTTTCGCTTCTAGTCTGGCTTCCAATCAAGAGCTACCACCTGGTACTAAGCCATGGTGGTGATCAACTTGAAGAATCAAGATCACCTACACCGGAATCAGCCACTTAGTGGCCACCTTAAGTGGCCAAAGGCACTTCTGGCTCCACAGGACAAATAAATATGGCCAGAAGGAATATCTCCTTGTCCCTTGCAATGACTCTTTTTATCTGGAGAAAATGACAGAAACCCAGATTAAACCAAGACAAGCAGAGTAGTAAGCAGAATAATGTTGGCTTGTGTAATGCATAAGGCTAGATGTGTGCTAACTTCAGACACAGGTAGAACCAGGTACCCAAATGAAAGGAATCTCTCTCTCCCCCTCATCACTCTTTCTTGCTCCCTCCCTGTCTAGTGGGAGAGATGGCTGCCAGCAGGTCCAGTCTTTTATTCTACCAACTCAGCTACCGGAGAAATGAGTCTCTTTCTGAGTAATACCAACAAAAGTTCCAGGCCTGATTTTGACTATCTGAGTTTGGAGTACATGCCCATGTACACTGGGATCTTCCCTATTTGAATCATATGGGCTAAGAGTAGAAGAAAACTACTTTCGAAGATAGACTGAGGGATCTGTTACCTGAAGACAAAATAGACAAGACGGGGGAAAACAACAGATGTCCTCTGTATTATCTGGCTCAATCTCTCTTATTTATTTTATTTTATTGTGGTACTGGGTATTGAACCCTGGGGCATTCCACCTCTGAGCTATACCCCCAGTCATTTTCATTTTTTATTTTGAAACAGGGTCTTGCTAAGTTGCTGAGAATTTCACTAGACTGCTGAGGCTGTCCTTGCACCTGCATCTTCGTATCTCAGTCTTCCAAGTACTGGAATTACAGGCATACACCACAATGCCTGGCCTGATTTCCTTTAAAAATGTGCCTCTCTATTGTCTCCTAGACATAATCATGTAGACTGGCCCCTTCTCTCTGGATTTTACCTATAGCCTGTCACTGTGAACACTAAGATTAATGCCCAGGTATCAATGCCTAGGATTCAGGAAAATAGAAGACTGCAGTTGTAAGCTGCTTTAAAAAATAGATACACGTAGGAGGGATGTATCACATCTGGAACCGAGAAGCAGAGACAGAGTGGGTGGGGCCAGGCTTGCTTCCTTTTATAACCACCCTCTTGGGAGAACTACCAAGGAGTGCACAAGAACTACCTCAATTGCTTTCAAGGGCAAAACCCCATGACCCAAAGACTGCCCACTAGACCTCACCTCTTAAAGATTCCACCATCTCCTAAAGCTATCTCCCTGGGGACTAAGCCTTTAGCATGCAGACCCCTTTAACACACAGACCCCTCAAACCACATCCAACCCAGAGCACACAACTCTGGGTTCAATTCCTAGTACTACAAAAATAAAAGTATTCAAATAAATGGCATGCAAAAATGAACCAAAAATACAAACCAGAAAAAGGGTTAAAGAAAATGACAGTCAATTTGAAAAAGAACCGAGTAGAAAAGAGTAAGTGAAATTAAATAGCCTGTAGAAATTCTATTCATCTGCTCACTTAATTTAACTCCCTGAATCCTTGAGCACATGAATGATACTAGGAATCATCTTCCAAGAAATAGAATTCTGCATTGTGAGCAGTGTCTATCTGCATAATAAAATGTACACCAACTTAACTTGCATGTCCATCAACATGGGATCTTGCCAACACTATATCAAGCTTCTAATTTTGTTAATCGGATGGGTGACCATCTCTATCTTATTGTTTTAATTTGCATTTTCATAATTACAAGTGATATTGGATATCTTTTCACATGTTAATAGGCATCTGTAGTTAATAATTCTTCCATGAATTTCCTTTCTTAAAGATAATTTTGTCAGATTGTCTTTTTTTGGCAGAAGCTTTGATGTATGTATATATTTTTTCAGTATTAGGAACTGACTGCAGGGCTTTGCATATGCAAGCAAGGGCTCCACTACTGAACTACATCCTCAACCCGTTTTATTTTGAGACAAGGTCTGGCTCAATTGCCCAGGCTGGCCTCAATCTTGCAATCCTCCTGCCTCAGCCACCTGAGTAGCTGGGATTACAGGAGTACAGCACCATGCTCAGCTCAGTGGTTGAAACTTTTTACATACTTTAGACAAAACTTTTGGTTCTGTTATATATGTTGCAATATTTTCTCTAGTCTGTGGAGTTTTTTTAGATTAATGACACCTTTGCTTTCTGTGACCTATGTGAAAAGTCTTTCCCTATTTAACCACTTAACGGTGATACATATATTTAGATATTTCTAATATCCTTTTATAATTTAGGTTTTATATATGTCTTCAATACGTCTACACATTATCTCATTATCTACATTATTTTTTCCTAATGTCTAGGGTTAATTGCTCTAATATGTTGGCTAATCTGTCCATACCTCTATTGCTGTGAGATTCAACTTTTGTCATACACTAAGTTCATATATATATGCGCATCATTTTCTAGACTCTTTATTCTGTTTGTCTATTCCAGGAACCATATTACATTGCTTAATTATTATATCTTTATACAATGTTGTAATATTAGACAGGGCAAGTCCCACTTCTTTTCTCTCTTTCAAAATTACTTCTTGCCTAGTCATTCAGATTTATTCTTCCACTTGAATGTTATAGTCAGTTTGGTAAGATCTTTGAATGATTTTGTAGAGATCTGGATTTACAGTCTATTAAATCTATGAATTAATTTGCAGAAAGTAGACTCTGCAATATTGAACTACAGTATCAATTAAAATGTTATAACACATTTAATTATCTTTCTTCTTTCCTCCCTCCCGTCTCCCTCCCTCCCTCCTTCCCTTCCTTCCTTCCTTCTTTCCTTTATTTCTCCCTCCTCCTCCTTCTCCTTTTCTCTCTCTCCTTCTCTTTCTCCTTCTCTGTCTCTCTCCCCCGCACACCCCACTTTCTCTCTTTTTGTTATCCAAAAAATTGTTTTACAATTTTCTCCACAAAGGTATCATATATTTGTGGCTAATATAAGTTTATACTTTATAGTTTTCATGGATGTCCAATAGACATTTTAAATTTTGCTTTCAAACTGACTCAAGACTTCATTTCAACCTGTGTTTCCATTTTGTCTCCAGTCCTAGCTGGCTCAGCTATTCTGGTTCTTTAGTTCTAAATCTTACTGGCACAAATATGATTGCTTAGGGTACTGAGAGTACTTTTACCCTGGTTGACTTTTTTCAAACTTATTTAAGTTTTACCAGTTAGGTTTAAAATGTGAAAAACAAAGCATATAATAGGATCCCATTTGCAAAATAGGATAAGAACATTAACAATGTGTAAATTAGTATTGCCATAGAAAGTAATCTCATTAAATGAATATATACCAAACTGTGAACATCATCATCACCTCTGGGATTATGGAAAACTTTTAGTTTCTAAAGTACATATTTGCCAAGTATGGTGGCATTATACCTGTAATCCCAGTACTTGGGAGGCTGAGACAGGTGGATTGCAGGTTTGAAGATAGCCTTGGCAACTTAGTGATACTCTCAGCAACCTAGTGAAGCCCTGTTTCAAAACAAAACCAA
Organism: Graphiurus murinus; assembly: GCA_004027655.1. NCBI lineage: Eukaryota > Metazoa > Chordata > Mammalia > Rodentia > Gliridae > Graphiurus > Graphiurus murinus. Next base: position 10,228 of record PVLC010002310.1, on the reverse strand, counting down.
ATAAAAAATTAAAAAGGGCTGGAGTGTAGCTCAGAGATAGAGTGTTCCTGGGTTCAAAGACCATAAATATAATAAATAAATAAATAAATAAATAAATAAATAAATAAATAAATAAAGTACATATTCCAGGATTGTAATTTTCTTTTTTCCTCAAAGAATCTGTGATTTAAAAAGCAACTTAAATATTTTACATGTTTTAACAGATTTGTAGAAGGACAATTGACACTAAATGAAATGTTCATATTTAAATTTGAAAACCACATTCAAAATAATGAGCATTTCAAACATTTTCATCATCTCCAGTTTTTTGTGCTTTTTTTTTTTTTCCTATTTCCTTCCTCTGGAGTCCCCCATCCTGTTCTTACCCATAGTCAACCATGGTCTACTTTCTTTCGCTGCTTACATGAGTTTGAATTTCCTACAGTTTTATATAAATGGAATGCTGTGTGGTTGTAGGTCATGATCACTATAAACTACATTATGATGTGAGACTATTATGCACTAATAAAAGTAAAAAAGAGAAAAATAAATAATGAATTTTTTTTGTGTGTGTGGTACTGGGGATTGAACTCAGGGGCGTTCTACCTCTGAGCTATACCCCCAGCCCTATTTTTTATTCTTTATCTTGAAACAGGGTCTCACTAAGTTGCGGAGTGCCTCACTAGGAAGCTGAGGCTGGCCACGAACCCGGATCCTTGGGTCTCAGCCTCCCGAATGCTGGGATTACAAGCGTGCGCCACCACGCCTGGCTATGAATTTTTAAAAATAAATGTAATTAAGCATTATGCACTCTTTGGTTGTCTAGCTTCTTTCATCCAGCAAAATTATGTTGAGACTCACTAGTATGGTTGTGAATACCAATAGTTCACTCCTTTTTATTGTCGAGTAGTTGTCCATTGTGTAGATATACCAAAGTTGGCATACCAGTTTACGTCTCGATGGGCATGTGTGTGGTTTTCAGTCTGGGGTTACTACAAATACAGCTGCTATGGACTTCCACGCATAAGTCTTTGGCTCTTAACAGTGGAGCAAAAACATTCTGGGGGCCAAGGAGCATCAGGCCTTAGAGCGCGGCCTGCACATACTCAAGAACCAAGCAACAAATCAGTCATGTTCAGTCACGCAATAATGGGATGTCGTAAAACATTGGTCCAGATGAGTGCATTGTTGTGTGTTTGTGTATGTGTGTGTGTGGGGGGGGGTTGTTTGTCTTATAAAGGTCAATGGTGGAGCACACACAGAGATGTATATTCTGATAAAATCATATATTATTTCAGAAAAAAAAACATTGTAGGAGAATGAGCTGCTGAATGTGGAATTGCACATTCAACACCTTCCACAGGTGTCTACATTTGTCTTCCAAGGTAGACAAATCCAGGGTTGAACGTAGTGCCCTCCATGAGGGACTTACAGACAGAAGTTTATCTTGTGTGGCAGTAAAATAGGAGGAGCCTCACACCCAGTGGCAGGAGGAGGGGGGGATTCTATGCTGGTATGGACAAAGGTGGTCCATGGCCATCTATAACGTACCTGGGCTTTCTCAAAGAACTTTAATACATATAGCATCAGAATCAGTGCAGGTATGGAGCAAAAAACTGGCTATCTTAATGATTTTATTTATCCTATAGGGTTTAGAGTGTGTGCCAGGGTTGCATGGCAGGCAAAATGGTGGCGACAACTAGGATGACTGTAATTATGAATCGTGTCATGCTGGATTCCTACAAATATTATGACCTACCATATTTAAGGTTACAGATTAGGCCTGAAGAAATTATGTTAAAATACTGACCGAGGAGCTGGGTGTGGTGGCGCACGCTTGTAATCCCAGCATTTGGGAGGCTGAGACCGGAGGATCTGGGTTCATGGCCAGCCTCAGCTACCTAGTGAGGCACTCCACAACTTAGTGAGACCATGTTTCAAAATAAAGAATAAAAAATAGGGCTGGGGGTATAGCTCGGAGGTAGAATGCCTCTGAGTTCAATCCCCAGTACCGCAAAAAAAAAAAAAAAAAAAAAATACTGACTGAGGTTATGTCTTCATGGTGGGGTAGTGGGTGTTTCTTTTTTCTTTCTTTTAGTATCCATATTTCCAAAATATTATGTGTTAACTTTTCAGTAAATGCATGGGAAAATGAACAGTAGTCCATGAAAGCATATTGGAGTGATAACTACTGTTGGATTCAAATATCCACACACACATATATATATATACACACAGAGAAACACATACATATATATATATATATATATATATATATATATATATATATATATATATTCATTTAGAAACACGACTATCAGGAAACACAGCAAAATGTTAACAATGGTCAACTCATCAAGGTAAAAATATTGGTAATTAATTTCTACAATGAACATATATTTATCATTTAAAAACTAGTGCCAGCCAGGCATGGTGGCACATGCCTGTAATCCTAGTACTTGGGAAGCTGAGACAGGAGGATTGCAGGTTCAAGCCCAGCCTCAGCAAGACTCTCAGCAACGTAGAAAGACCCTGTTTCAAAACAAAAATTGAAAAAGGACTGAGGGTGTATGTCAGTGGTAGAATACCCCTGGGTTTAATCCCCAGTATCTCTGTCTCTCTCTCTGTCTCTCTCTCTGTCTCTCTCTCTGTCTCTCTCTCTCTCTCTCTCTCTCTCTCTCTCTCTCTCTCTCTCTCACACACACACACACACACACACACACACACACACACACACACACAATACAGCCAAATAATGGTGATGGTTCTCCTCTTGCCTCCAGATTACAGCTCAATCATCTCAACTGCCCATGCACAGTCACCTGCATGTTATTCTCCCATCATCTCACCCACCTCGACACTACTGCCAAATGGAACAACACATCATTGCCTATAAGCAGCTGTGGTGGTGCGGTGGTGATTGGTGGGCTCCTAATGTAATTTCCTTTCCTCCTCCATATCCACCTGTTTATAAAATGTCCTGAAGGTTGGGAGAGCTGGTGTCATGTGGTTCACAGCCCCAGCCCTCTCCTTAATTTCTTTCTGGAGAGACAAAGAGCAGCCCCATCTTGTTGGCACGGACTCAGGCATGATCCAAGGAGCTCATGGGTAATGAAGACACTCCTATCACGCAGGATGCTCCATGGGTTTTAGAAGCTTCATACTAGGAACCTGGGACAAAGAGGAAACAAAGTCTTTATTATACAACACCAGCTCAGATGCACCCCCTCTCTCGTCGGTGTTTCCCAAGACTCCCTTCTAGATTGCACCTCTCCCTTGCTCATGCCAATAAGTGCACTGCATTTACCATGTTCTACATCTATTATAGTTGGCCACATATATGCTCTTCTTCCCTGTAAGCTGCAAGCTCTTTGAGGACAGAAAAACAATTGATTAAGCATTTTAATTCCCTCGGTGCTAGCACAGTGGCGCTGTATTTTGTTTTGCAATGAATTTAATAAAGAGTCTTTATTTCTCACAAAAGGCCTCTTTCCCTTTCAAACCAATGTGCAGACCTCTTATACAGATTCATTCTTTTCTAGTGTTGTCATGAGTGAGGAAATAAACCATTGCCTTCATTTTCTGGAGGATGCCTTGGGACAGAAAAGTTTGAAATCACAGTTTATTGATTATTAAGTTAGATAAGCATTCACACTCTTCAAATCAAGGTGGCTGAGGCAGTGCTTTTGTTCCTGTTTGAGGGGAACCACTTCACAATAGTATGTTTTTGTTTCAACTTTTCTTAATTCTCCAATTTTGGGTAGCCTATCACTTAAGCCTCTTGGGAATTCCTAGATTTCTTGCGAAGAATCACTGGTTTGAAAAAAGAAAAAGATATTCTATATAGAGTGCACCCATTCTGCCATCCTTTCTTTGCTTTCTTTCATGGAAAATAGTGTAAGATACTACATGGAATGATAATTGACTTGAGTTCCGAGGAGTCTCCAGGGAAACCACATTCCCCAGCTCTCCTCATTGTGCATGAGGTGATTTTGAGGTGTAGGATTACATTGTGGTTTAGTAAGAAGAGTTGACTTGAAGTGAAGATTTCTGGGTTTTAGTCCTTACTAGTTCTCCTATTTTAGCCTTGCAGTCTTGAGGCTGAGTCAGGAAGTATTTACTGAGTATCTATATGGTGCCAAGTCCTGTGCTAACCTCTGGGAATACAGTTGTCATCAAGCCAGACCTAGGAACATGTGGTCTAGTGAGGACAGAAAACACTGAATATAGTTACTGGTAAAAGTGCAGACTTTAGGAGTGTCATCTTCTGGGTTGTTGAAGGTTTAGGGGTTCTTGGAAATTTTGCCTTTTAACATCCTTTTCTCTTTCTTTTTGTAGCAGCACCTGATTTCCTTTCATATATCCACCCCCTACTCCACTCCCATTCTGAGGGGGTCAGAGAATGAAAATGGATGTGAGGATGCCCTTACTTCAGTTTATACAAAACTCATAAGCACTGGGAAAGAAGTGAGGTCAAGGGTATGGGTGACCCGACATCGAGCTCCAAGTCTCCCTTGTTCCTCAAGAGCTGTGCTCAAAGGCAGAGTTCAACACAGATTGCATAATGTGAAGAATGCATAGCTATAGTTTGGATCTGAAATATCTCCCAAAGGACCATGTGTTAGAGCCTGGTCCCCAGCGTGGTGCTTTTGGGAATGTGAAGAGACTTTTGGAGGTGGAACCAAATGAGAGGTCTTTAGGTTGTTGGGGTCTGCCCTTAAAGGGGAGAGTGGAACCCCAGCCCCCAAGCCTTAGGTGAGTAATTTTGCTTTGCTATATGTTTCTACAGTGATGTGCTGCCACAGCTTCCAAAACGGTGAATCAAAAATAAACCTTTCCTCTCTACAAGTTGATTATCTCAAGTATTTGTTACCTATTTAATCAGAAGAATCAATCAGGGTGATCCCTAATTTCATATGGAAAGAAGAAAAAAAATGAGAATCCCTCCAAAGTCCTATAAAAGAAGAGCATTGAGTGGGGACTAACTCCACCAAATAATAGTTCCAGGAGTTTATTAATATATATTTCTGGATAAGGCTGTGGGGAAACAGGTCCTCTCCAACATTAGCAGGCAGAGGATACACTGGTGTCAGCCCTATGTGGGGCTATAAGGTAGTGTTATGAACTAAGTTAGTGCTAAGTTACAAATGCTGCTATATCTTAGAATATATATTATAATGCATTGTTCTATATGTAATCACATATACTGGTGGATTTTTATTGCAGTATTCTTTTTGTAGTAGCAGAAGATTAGAAGCCATCTAAGTGTCCATTAATAAGGACTAACTAAATAAATTATACTATAATTCTATGATTACTTAATAGCCGTGAAAATAAATTAGTGGGCTATTTATGTATTAATAAGGAACAAGCTCTAAGATATATTGCTAAATGAAAGAAGCAAGGTACAACAAGGTATTGATTATAGTACCAATTATTTTGAACAGGAGGGAGAAGAAAAAATGTGTCTCTCTTTGCTCCTATATACGTAAAGTTTCTCAGAAACAAGATTCAGGGGTGTGTATAATGAGAATGGGGAGGATTGGGGCTATCACTAAATCTGAAATGCAACCAAAGGTCCAGCTAAAGCAGAAGGTGTATATTTAGGGTGTTTTAAGGAATTGCAATACTGGGAGACACAGCATGCAGTATCAACTGGGCTGTATTCTGAGGGAGAAAGAAGGCAGAGTTTAAAAGGCAAAAACTGCCACCATGTAAGTTGTTTTGCATGGATCATGATTGGTGAGGCCACTAGTTAGTGTATGCCTCTAAAAGTCTACTGGTCGTTGCTAATGTGGGAGGAGTGAGTAAGATTCCAGGATACTGTGCTTCCTGAGGCTTGGCCCAGTTTGAAAAATATTCAGTTGAGAAAGCCGGGCGTGGTGGCGCGCACTTGTAATCCCAGCATTTGGGAGGCTGAGACCGGAGGATCCGGATTCGCAGCCAGCCTCAGCTACTTAGTGAGGCCCTCCGCATCTTAGTGAGACCCTGTTTCAAAATAAAGAATAAAAAATAGGGCTGGGGTATATTTCAGAGGTAGAATGCCCCTGAATTCAATTCCCAGTACTGAAAAAAAAACAAAAAAACAAAAAAAAAACATTCAGTTGAGGACGTGCATGGGCTCTACACTTTCAATGGCTCCTTGGCTCAGTTTTGGGGGAGTCTGAACCAAAGTGCAGCCATTTTATGATCTCAATTTATAAGACATGCTTTTTGGTGTTTGAATCACGTGAATGTATTACCTAGTCACAAAATTAAACCAGAATATCTATGTCAAATGGCATAAAAGTTATAATGTGGAAGTGTCATGTATCTTTGTCTATCCCTTGCACTTGGGACAAGTTTAATTTCAAACCATGTATTTTCAAGCACATGGGAGCCTATCTTTCCAGAATTTACCTGCTACTTAGGAATTATAGCCATTCATAGACCTTTAGCACACATTCCCATCCTTTCCCAAGAGGAGAAACTGAGAGCAGAATGCTTCATCATGAATGTGGCCTGTGCCATTAGAGAGAGCTGAAAGAATGATAATGGAAATAACTTCTGTAATGCGCGGCTCAGCTTTAAAAACAATTATGGTGAAATGTTTGAATTTTTAAGATTCTGTGTGGGGCAAAGTAAAATATCTGTAGGCAGATCTGACCCATAGTTTCCAACCTCTGATTTTAGCCATCTCCTCATCTTTGACAAAACTTGCAAAGTCTATCATAATTTAAATACTTAAATAGTCCTTGGTGTGAAATCCTGTAAGATCTTTTTCAAGGCTGAATATATTATGTGTACTCTTTGCCATTGTCCTCAAGATGCCTTTCTAAGTTCTAAAGAGATGAAATGCCTTTTATAGAAACAATATTGCCTTTAACAGGGTAACAGCCTTATGTTTGAAGCATTTAAGATTTTAAAAAGGGTATGATTTTCCCCAGTAAGATACCATGAAACCCCCAAACAGATTTGTGAGCCCAGCAACCAACCAATCACTGAATGCTGATGCTTGGAGTAGGGAAAGCTGAAACAAGAAGGTACCGGCTAAGAAGGTGGGGGTCATGCCTCCCGGCCTAACCCAGCAATCGTGATTATGAGTTAGAAAAGGGACAGCGGTGTAGAAGAGGAGGTTTGGGTGTCGGCGGCGGGGGGGGGGGGGGGAGGACGAGGAAGAGAGCTGCAGTTTAACAAGTTTTGATAAAACCAAGATTTTTGGAATTCTTGGTACTAATGGACAGCAGGTGGACCATTGGGTGATGTAAGGTTGTGCAAATCAAGCTTGTTAACTACCCTGTATAATAAAGTTATCAATTGATAATTGCAGGGAATAGGAACTTGAGTCAATTTGATCAGAAGAAAGATAAAGAATGTTCTCTCTTTCTCTCTCTCTCTCTCTCTCTCTCATTTTTTCCTTCAGTTAACTAGGAAGGGAGAATGATTCAAGCTTCTTTTAAAATAAAAATCCCCCCCCCCTTCTTGTTATTTGCAGTGCTGGGAATCAAACCTAGGGCCACCACTGAGCTATATCCCCAGCTCTTAAGCTCTTATTCTCTTTGGGAACTTTGTTATAAAACTAAAAAAGGTTAAGAAACTTTCAACATAAAGGGGCTTGTGGGTAGGAATATTCTTAGTCTATGGCTACAGAGATACCTGAATGCCCCCCCCCGTTTTTTTTAACTGTAATTGGTTAATGCAAATAAAAGGCAAGAATGAGATGCCTGTGTGGAGGTATCTGAGTGATAGCTACCTTTTCTATGATAATCCCAGATAAAACTTTTACAGGCCCTTAAATAATAGTCTTTAGTGTCTTTTGACATGTGTATAAAATTATACAACAGTGGGCTATGAGAGACAAACCACTGAAATAATTTAGAGCAAGTCATTCATTTTACAATCAAGGAAACTGTGGTTCAGACGAGGAAAGTATATTTATCAATATCGTATGGTAGAGTGCTAGCGGCAGGGTTAGAATCAGGCTGGAACCCAGTTCTCTTGGCCTCTATGCAATACCCATATCTTTACACATCTGTGTTTAAGATAAGCTTATGTCATTAATAATTTTTGGAAAGCTATAAATTGAGCTAGGAAAGTTATAGTCTTAATTATAATTTCATCTAAATTTTTGAATACAAGCTAAAGATGTTGGGGTTTTCTAATTCCTGTTGTCTGGAATAGAGACAACAGGGAAAAGTATAGGTCCTGGCAATTATCTAACATTCTCTGCTCTGTAAATCACTTAGCAGAAAGCAGATACTTTCTGAAGAATGATATTAGGATTCCTAAATCGAAATAATTTTCATTTCTAGCACATCTAATGCCCAGAATGGATTTCTTGTAATGCTTTGAGTCTATAGCGCACTGTCATAATGCCCTTGGTGAATGCTTACTCAGAGCTGAACTGGGTGACTTTGAGGGCATCGTGACATGCAAGAGAAACTGAAATTGGTTCAGAGGCACTGTGTGGTGACGCCAGCTAAAGACCTTCTTTGTCCCAGAAAATTGCTAGTTTCATGAGGGAAAGTCAAAGGGGATGAAATGTAGAAGCATAAAAATCTATTTGTTAAGGTTAACACGTTCTTTAAGCACGTCTGAGATAATCAGGAGCAAAGCCTCAGCACGCATGGCACAGAGGATCATGGCTGTGTTTGGAGGCACTAGAGAAGAGGAAGTTTGAGTGTAGTTTTCTTTAACGGTGGTACGTAACAATTTCCCCTCTTCTGTTTCAGTTTCTTTGCCTTTCAAGTTCACTCTTCCACCTGCAGAATAATGCTTTTATTTTCTGTTAGCTATATCAAAGGGAAAAAATCAAAATATCAAAGGGAAAAAATCAAAACAGCAAAACAGAGTAGCATTGGTTAGGGGCACTTAGGATGGAATCAGGAGGCCACTGTTAAGCAGATCTTAGACACCTCTGCAGCTGAACATTTGAATTGGGCTGCAGATATGCCCTCCCCCTCCTTATCCACCACTCACTCCCATGATGCTGAGCTTTGGACTAGGCCAAACCACAGATTCCTGAAACATTGTTAATCTCTACTGAATTTGTGTACAGGAAACTCCCTCCCCTAAACTAACCAGAGACTGAGATTGCACCCAGTATTTTAAGACAGTTTAACTTTTGTCGACATCAATCTAATTCCTGACTAGCAAGTAATGCAATTACCAACCCCCTTTTCTGTCTTAAAGCTCTAAATACAGCTGTCATTTTGTAAAACCTTGGAGTATATTTCAAGACTGCTTTAATTTGCATTTTCTTGTATTGCAATCCTAACCAGTCCCAAATAAATGAGGAGTAATTTGCTTGGTTCTCCTTTAGGTTGATTTTATTCTCAATCGACAACCACCCCACAATGAATTCATAGATTCCAAGCTTTATTCCTAATCTACTTTCTGAGATCCTACATTCTAATTTGTCTGATCTGTCCCTTGTACCTTACATGGGAACTTCAGAGACTAGCGTCATCATCAGTAGCTGTTTTCTACTGACTTGTATTTACAGATATCTTCCAGTGCCAGAGGACTGGCAGCTCAGACACAGAACACAAGATGTGGTAGGCTGGATAATGCTCTTCCAAAGTATGCAGGTCCTACCTAACCTCTAAAACCTGTGACTCTTGCCTTTTATGGTAAGAGAGGCTTTGCAGGTGTGACCAGGTTAAGGATCTTGAGATGGGAAGATTACACTGGAATATTGACGTGGCACCTAACGTTCTACCAGAAGGGAGGCAGGAGAGATTGGATTCGACAGTAGGCCGCTCAAGCAAGATGCAGTGTCTGCTTTGGGGAGTGAGGAAAGTACAGTGAACAAAGGAATGCATCAATGCAGTTAGAAAAAGCAAAGAAGCAGGTTCCTCCCCAGAGCTTCTGGACTACGAGGCAGTGCCTTGCTGACACCTCGGCTTTGGATCAGTGAAAGTAATTGTAAGCTTCTGACCTCCATAAATTTAAGAGTGGAAATGCATGCTGTTTTAAGCCACAAAATTTGTTGTAATTTATTATAGCAGCCATTGGAAGATTATCCATAGGCTATCCCAGTTTGCAGGAATGTTAGTCAAGGGGAATTAGAGAAGAAAATAAAGCTACTTGAAAGGATAGCATTACAAAATCATCAAGAATAACTATGAGCCGGGCGTGGTGGCGCACGCTTATAATCCCAGCATTTGGGAGGCTGAGACCGGAGGATCCGGGTTTGCGGCCAGCCTCAGCTACCTAGTGAGGCACTCTGCAACTTAGTGAGACTTGGTTTCAAAATAAAGAATAAAAA
>PVLC010002309.1:78774-118123 GCA_004027655.1 Graphiurus murinus | reverse complement strand
TTCTACCTCCAAGCTACATCCCTAGCCCAATTTTTTTTTTTTTTTTACTTTGAAACAGGGTCTCACTAAGTTGCGGCGGGCCTCACTAATTAGCCGAGGCTGGCTGTGAACCGGGATCCTCCTGGCTCAGCCTCCCAAGTACTGGGATTACAAGCGTGTGCCACCACACCTGGCTGACATGCATCTTTAAAATGAACACTTTTCGAGCCGGGCGTGGTGGCGCACGCTTGTAATCCCAGCATTCGGAAGGCTGAGACCGGAGGATCCGGGTTCGCGGCCAGTCTCAGCTACCTAGTGAGGCACTCCGCAACTTAGTGAGACTTGGTTTCAAAATAAAGAATAAAAAATAGGGCTGGGGGTATAGCTCGGAGGTGGAATGCCCCTGAGCTCAATCCCCAGTACCGCAAAAAAAAATAAAATAAAATAAAATAAAATGAACACTTTTCCAGGCATGGTAGCACATGCCTGTTATCCCAGTACTTGGAAGGCTGAGACAGGAGAATCACAAGTTGGAAGCTAGTATGGTAACTTAGTGAGACTGTTTCAAAATTAAAAATAAAATAGGGATGGTGGTATGGCTCAGAGATAGGATACCCTTGGCTGGGTTAAAAAAAAAAAAAAAAAGACATTTCTGACATCTGTAACTTCCCTTTTATGAACATATCTTGGTAAACAATGTACAAATATGTAATTATTAGGATGTATTCCCTACTATTGTATACAGTTGTCTATCTTGACAACAAGATATTATGTGAATTCTGGCAAGAACATGTATGGAATTCTAGTCACTGAACATGGCGCTGTAGAGGAGCATTTACTGGTAAGACAGCTTAAACTAGCATGTTTTTATAGATAATGGTCTGTGTATACACGTGTGCACACACATACACACACAAGAACATATTAGAAATATCTAGGCCAGTGTTTCAGTGATTCCTTTAGCTCTTTGTGTTTTCTAATAATTAGAAAAAAATTATATATTTTTTATATATTGTCTCAGATGATTGCTGCACACAGCAAAGTAGTTCAGAAACAATATAGAGAGAGATTTTAATGAGAAGAGATTGTTGCCACTGTACACGATCACAGCTCTCTATTTGTGTAGACTCCTTAAGACCATGAAGCTAAACTGTATTCTTATTTTTATTAAAACAAAGGAAAAATGGAAGGTCTAAAGGTTAATTTACACATATTATCAGACGTATTCATATACAATCTCTGCTGACTCACATTTGGGAACCAGTTATTCTGCCAAGTTCTGGGCAGGTCAGGGGCCACCTGCAACCCAGGGATCAGACTGGGGGAAATGGAGCTTACTGGGCTGGTTCCCTGGTTCACAAGGCCAACTGGGTTAGAGAAGGGGAAGTGACATGAAGAGACAAGTGACAGTGTTTGATGCATGTGCTCAGACAGAAAATGGCACAACCACAATGAGAATCTTTATGCATATATCTTTGTAATCAATACAGTTTTTCCGAACAAGGGAGACAAGAAAAAGAAATACAGTGTTCCAAACAGTTACAGCCCATAGGTTGACATTACAAACTAGGTTTAGGTCATCTGGAGGTTTTTTAAAGAGGACTGAGGTGCAGAGTTGACTCCCAGGAAAAACACTGAGAGGGTCCAGACACATCTAGAAATTAAGTAACTGCTACTGGTTAAGTACTTCTGGTGTTTGCATACAGTGTCCAATACATAGGGAAGGTAGCAAGTCCAGACTGGCCGTTGTACATGCTGTGTGGTAGAGGCTACTGCACAGTTCTTTATGTTCTAAAGGAGGCAAGGCTCATCAGTAGATGGATTCACATGGTTACTTGGTACAATGCATGCATGTGCTATTGGTAACAGAGAGCTTTAAAGGGAATCTGTTGGATCTTTTAAATTCTGACAAGGTTTACTTTTACCCTAAAGGCCTATTATCCCTCAGTTATAGTTATCCCAAACCATGTGCCGTCTCCCCCATCCCCTTCTCAGAAAGGCCAAACCCAGAAAATGGATGAGCAGAGACCAATGGGGGGCAGCATGTGCTGCTAGCACTGACAGTTGCAGACAGCTGCACCCTATTACCCACCTCCCCAGACCTTCACCTTCGGGAAGCCTGTGGGCTGAGAGAACAATTCTCTATGCACGTCGGACATCCTTCAAAGAAACGTGACCGTCTGACTCATTTGCAATGAGGGGTGGGGGTTATGAGGTGGAATCATTCTTAACTGCAAAATTTAGCAGATGGAGGAAAATCATGCCATTTGCTTAACTTTGGAAATGCAGTGGGTCTCATCTTCTGGGGGTGGTAGGCAAAGTAAGCCCGACTCCCAGCCCACGGCCTCCCAGAAAACAGGCCGTGGGTGTGGCTGCTTGTTAAAAAGCGGCATGCTGACTTTGGATGGCACAGAACTCCAGGCCAAAACCACAGGGACTTATTAGTCATGGTCTCCATCTTCAGTTTCTTCGGGGTAAAAATACCGCATAGGGTATAAAATGGCTTTTTCTCACCGTATATGTCATTCTTGTGTTTTCTGTTCAGAAGAGTCCATACAACCATGCTCACGGTTTTATTATTGAAATTAGTACCCCTTGTAGTAAAAGCCCTCTCTAAAACCAGAACTCTGGCTTCAGAAATAGGAAACCAATTAGCTCAAATGAATATTGACTGCATCGACAATATTCCTGCAAGCACTGCCAAGTGTTCCAGAGATGCAGATAAAGATGTGCATCTATTTTCTAGTGATGGTGGGGAGAAGGAGTTTGAAGAATGACCATTTGTTCAGCCAAAGGACAGGGGCATGAGGCAGTTTTAAAATGAACTACCTTTCCAGGATAAGGTGGTCAGAGCTGGTTTTGTGAAACACCATCGCAAGACCCATACCATCTAGAGAAAGGTCCTTTGAGTCAGGAGAAGGTGTGAATGGCCTGTCCAAGCTCTGTAGCCAATTCGTTTGTGTACAAAGAGCACTAACCCCACCTTATTGCACTGGAGGAAACGTGGCTAAGTCATATGGAATATTGGAAATATTTACCTTGAGTAATTGACATGCTACTTCACCTCTGTGTGGCTCAGAGTTCCCAACTGCATAGTGGAGACAGGAGGTGCTATCTCTGACCCACTGGGACCAGGGCAGGAGTGGGTGAGAGAGCTAGAAAGCACTGGGGCCTTCTCAGGAGAAAGGCAGTGTTCAAGTAACGAAGTACTCCAATCAAAAACACACAAAATTCAAGTAACAGAGTCACAGGTGCTGTGTTCTGGCTTCTGAGCACAGGCCGTGTGCATCTGCCATGGACAGCTGGTAGGAAAAGGAGTTGCATGGCTGAGGACGCAGGACAAGCTCATGCAGAGCCCATCAAGGCATCTGTACCGCTGAGGACCGATGCTCCTTCTCGAGGGGAGAAAATGAACCCTGGGAAAAGCTTAATGGAATTAGCAAGCAGTTCAGGGCAATTGTTTAATGCATATTAATTTGTGTTCTCTGTTATATGTTCTTCAATGTCATTATCAACCTAAATTTCAACAGAGTAAAAGTTTTCTTCATTTTGCAGGGAGAAACAGAAAGCTAAAGAAAGACTATCTTGATTTTTCTCCTCTTTAGCGTAAGAATAAAAAACAATTAACAGAAAATTCACACATACAAACAATGCCCCATAGCAGAGTGGGAAGAGGAAAAATCAGAATTTTTTTTTTTTTGCAACTAAGAAACTTACTTTCTTTTTACAGTTTCTGTTCTAGCAAGCTGGTGTGTGCATGCTTGAGTACTGGAAATACCCAGAGAACTAGAAGGTGTGGGGGGTGTTGTCACAGGGATCCTGAAAGGCCCCCCAAAGAACAGGACAAAAGAGGGCTTAACAGTCTAGAGAGAGTCTTCTCTTAACAGGTCTCAGGAGAAAATTGGGAAAACTTCACACTTTAAAACCACAATATTTATTCTGTCACAAAAATCCACTCTCTCAGTTCTCCATTGGATGAAAAAAAAAAAAAAATCCCTATTCTGGCTCGCTCATAAAACTTCTAACTTCCAGTTTTGTGGGCCACTGTTGTTCATCTCTGAACTCCCTACCATTTTCACAGGACAAATAAAACTGAACGGGTACAGCTGGAACCATTGTGCCTCTGTGGCAAGGTAAGTCCAGACAGGGTCGCTAGGAGGCGTCATCGTTTCTTAGTGCCGCTGGTCCCACTGCCGGGTTTGCTGAAGCTCCTGCTCATCTGAGGAAAGTGCATGGTTGGGGTTCTTTCTGTAGGACCATATAACCCCAAATTCCTGGCAGTGGCTGATTTCCGCAGTGGCTTGACACTGGGGAAAGGGCTAAAGATAGGGGTTTTCGAGTGGCTGCCTTGGGGAGGTTTGCTAGTGGCTTTGATTTCTCCAGAGACATCAGGTGGCTCTGGAATGAGCCGCTGGCAGGGCAGGTGCACCTTGGGCTCAGTTTCAGCAGCAACATCCCTTGGGTTCAGTTCCAAGGCTTCTAGCTTCACCTGAACGGTAGACATGTCAACCTCGGCATCCCCAAACACTGGCTCCGGAGACTGCCCTTCAATGGTCCTCCCCGTGCCGCCTTCAGAGCTGCCGCTTTCTCTGGCAGCCGCTGCTACACATTTGGAGGAAAACTCGTCCGCTGCCCCCAGGCCATTGGTCTTGCAGCCTTCGTTCTGCTCTTCTATCAGTCCTATGGTGTCCCCACAGCCCTGATGGCTTTTGGTCCTCGGCATGTTCTTCTTGTGCACTCGGATGTGAGTTCGCCATGGAGAGTTGAGCTTCGTTTTAAGATCTTCATAGGGGATGGGAGAGAGCTTGCCTCCTGTGTGACCTGGCATGTGGATAACTGCGTTCTTGGCAGCTCTGTTGGTCATTTTCATCTTCTTCCCTAAAAGGAGGTGGTTTATAACTGGAGAATTGTTTACCTGAGATGGGAGAATGCTGGTCACTGGTCCTTTGTCTGAAACAAATGTGGAAAGGTTGTGTGAAACAAACCACAGAGAAATGCATCCAGTGTGATCAGCAATCACATAGAGATTGTCCCCAATTCCTTTCCCATCGATTTCCCAGGTACTGCCAAGAGTCATGTGACTGAGGACAGCAGAAACTGAATTTAACCCTAGCGCCTAGAGTACTAGCATATCAATTTCCTATCCCTTCAAAGAGGACGAGACTAGAAGCTGGGGATACAAAAAGAAAAAAAAAATACACGGAGATTCCACTGAGCTCTCATTACTAATGACAACCCAGACTCCCTTATTTTGTACAGAGAGCTTTGGTCTCTGAGTAGCAACCTCAGAGGTCTTAGATCTGGGAAATCTTTGAAAGTTTTAAAAAATAATATGGCAAACACTATGACCATATGGATAATCAGCTGTCGGCTTCTGCAAGGTAGGGAAAGAACACCCTGCATATTATGAAGTGAGAGACAGCAGAGTGAGCGAAGTGCTAAGAAGGTGGTAAAAATGCAGTAGAATCACAGCCACCCAGCCTCATCCTAAATATGAAGAGCCACTCCTAGTCCTCAACAGGCTTCGGACGCCAAATGAAAACTGGAAAGTAGCAAAAGCTTTGTCCTCCTGGATGGCACTGTTCATAGGATTACTGTCCTCCCCCTCTGACTATGCCCGGAGCTCTATTTCTGATGCAGCATTAAATACACTGGGCCCCAAGGAGGACAGCAACAGCCAGAAGGAACAGGAGAAAGTCCCTCCATCTTTATGTGAACACCCTTTCTCCCTGATGTCCGTGTCATCTAGCCTGCCCCTTCAGCCTTCTCCACTGTTGTCATCTACCTCTGGGCATGCCTCAATCTTTATTGAAAACTGACAACTGTCTCCTTGTCATCCTGTTTCCTTCTACCTGCCTCCCATCCCCAGATATAATCGCCCAGCCATTATCTAAACTCATAGTTCCTCAACCTCCCCAGTTCCACCCTAAACTATCACGTAGATCTACCTTACATGAAAAAATATTCATCCCAACATTCCTCTCTTTGACTCTTCTAGCTCTCAGGCCCTCAATCTAACTATACGTGGTACTGAAACAGAGACTTTCAGTTCCTAGATCCCTGGATCTTCTCACACCCTCTCATCTTGGGCTCACTTATACCACTACCCTGCTAGATGCATGACTGGCCACTCAGACCCCTGATACCTTCCAGTCATCCCTATTCCTTTGTTGCACAGTCTTAGAAACTCCAACCCTGGATGCAAACATCATATCCTTTTTTCTGACACTGCGCACTCCAAAGTCACAACTTCCTATTTTGCTGGCTCCTCAATGCCACCAATCTCCTCCTTTCCTTCTCCCATTCCTTCCAACAACTGATCCCAATCCTCGTTACTTTCCTTAAGCTCCTACTTACTCCCAATCCCCAACTTACTCCCAGAAAGTAACTTTGCCCCCAATTTCTCCAAGAACACAGAAGCTGTCAGGTCTGAAAGTCCTGTCCTCCCCAACCTATGAAGCTGGTACTTTATCCGCCATCCTCTCAACCTACTAATAACTCTCAGAAGCTGAAGTCTTTGGCCTCTGGTTCCAGTTCAACCACTCTACCTGTATGGTTAGTCTTGTCCTACCCCATTTCTAAAATCTTGCTCAAAAAGTTGTCCCAACCCAGAAGCATCAGCACCACCTAGAAGATGTTTTGGAAAGGTAGAATCTCAGCCCTACCCCAAACCTACTGAAACAGATACTGCATTTTATCAGATCCCCAAGTGAATTATATCACACTAAAGTTTCAGAACAAATGCTCCAGAGGCTAACCTTTGGGCCATAACCATCTCTTAAAGAGAACTACAATAACCATGACCTACAGCAGGAATCAGCAAAAATTCTTCCTGTAAAGGATCAGATTGTAAATATTTTAGCCAATGTAGTGTAAAGCAGCCTTAACATGTAAACAAATGTGCATACTGGTGTTCTAACAAGACTTATTTGCAAAAAGAGGCAGTGGGCATAATTTGGCATGTAGACCACATGGTATGGTATTCTCCTAAGGGAATTTTAGAGAGTGGATTTGAATTTTATCTGGAAGCTGTTGATTTTATGTCTGTCTAATGAACAAAGTGGCACTTAAATCACTGAACCCACACAGCTCATTTCAGACTCACAGTGAGGCAAATAAGAAAATGCAGGAACAAATCAAAATCCCTGACTAGAGTAGAAGCCACTGGGCCAATTTAAAACCTAATGGCTACTGTTCACCATTCCACCTAAACATTTGTAAAATGGTGCTGAAAAAGAACTACATGAAGAATCTGAACACCTAGGTTCTGGCCTGGCCTGACCACTCACTATAGCTATAAACCCTGGACAACTGTTAAGGTTTCCTCATAGATTTAGGGACCAAATAAGGAACTGTGTGTTCCAGCATTTCAAAAATTAAAGTGCTGCCATTGTTTGTTTTGTGATTGCTTTCTTAATGATTCCGTTTGAAGTAAGAATCTTCAGGAGTTGCCTATTCCTCCTGATGAGTGGAAAATGAATTCAGTTTTTGTGCAAGATCAGTCACATGCTCATAAGCCACTTAGAAACATGTCAGACTTATACCTTGGTTAGTTCTGGACAGGCATCAATTTCATTAGGATATTCACTTAGATCGAGAAAAACCACTCCCAAATCAGCATGTATTAAACTTAATAAAGCAGATTGTTCACTGAGATTCTGGAATTTTAGAAAGACTGACAATCCTTGGAAAAGAGCATTTCCAACTGCAGTATAATTGTGTTCTTCTTAGTATACTCTCAGGACACTGCTAATCCATCTGTGAAACACAAGCTTTTTAATGGTTTTGTTTTGTCTATTTTCTCTGATCACAACATCTGTTATATTGCTACCTAAATCACGGGTGTATAGTATAATTTACTAGTGCACAGACAACTAAATTCTATTTTCAAATGCACAAAATTTCTCAAGTCCAAGGATTGTATGGCTTTGCAACATTCTGATCATTGGTAAACCCTTCTCTGCTAGCATAGTTAATAAAGATATGTTTAATACCATCAATTGCCTGGTCCTTGGAACCTGAAAAGAACCCAGGGCCTTTTTCTTCTTTAAAGCCTGATAAAATAAAATAAAAAATGAGAGGCTAAATATGCTAGTAACTCAGGCCAGTTGAGTTTATGGATGCTAAGCTACAGTTAGGAATTCTGAGACCATCCTAAGGTCAATTGTTCTTCATTGCACACGCTGAGATGAGGTTGAAATTTATGTGAACAAGAATTCCATTACCTGCCCTGATGTACACTTGGTGGACCTGCTGCTGTTGCTTCTTCTTAATACGTGAGTACTGCCGCTTCAGGGCGTTGATATCCGTGGTCATGCGTTCCATCATCATGCTGTTGAATGCCGCGTGGTATTCACTGCGACAGGAATTGATGGCTCCTGGACTCAGCTCTGCAATGTTATTAGATCTCAGACTCTGCTCCTCATTCTGCTCTGGACTCAGGCAAGAGACACAAGGATGGTCAGTGGAGGGGGAAAGCAGTAAATGGGAATTAATTACACTACAACTGAGTGTGGTATCTTAACCTCTAGGAAACTATAAATCACAAAAAATGTCCAGAAGTTGTCTTGAGCTTGCTTTGATTTGCTCCTGAATTTTCTTATTAGCCTCACTGTGGGTCTGAAATGAGCTGTGTGGGTTCAGTGATTTTGGTACCACTTTGTTCATTAGATAGACATAAAATCAACAGCTTCCAGATAAAATTCAATGTCACTTTCTAAAATTCCCTCAGGAAAATACCGTATCAGATGTCTAAAATAATTGTGCAGATGCCCATGCAATTGCATTTAGATTTATAAAGGGTTGACAGTTTGTAGAGTTTAGATAGTCATTAAATGTGCATTCTTCAAAAGTTAAAAATAGTAACACATTTTATAAATTTATCAAGATTTTGGATCACTGTCTACTATGCATGTTATGTATGATGTGGTTTCTGCTCCTGTGATATCTACAACTAGCAGAGTTGTCCCTTAAACAAAATTGAGATCATATCCAAGAAAGAAAAACAATTACGGTGATGAGAGTACATGCACAGACTGTGCAGGATGGGGTGAGAGAGGGCAGGTTTCTGTAACACAGTATGTAAAAGTGACCTGAGAACCAGCAAAAAAAAAGAGATTTCAACGATCCTAATATCTGCCGAGAACATCTCATAAAAATTTAACTTCATTTGTTACTGAAATCATTTCTCAAGGAAGGGGAAAATTGAAAGGGAAACTGCTAATTTTAGTAAAATCAATTAGAAAAATTAATAGTGAATTTTAGCAGAAAGTTGTGAGATTATCCTGGAGTACAAGGTTGCATAGAAAGAGAAAGAGAGAAGAAAAAAAGAAAGAAAAGAAAAGAAAAATGGAACATGGGCCCAGAGTAGGAATACAGAGTCAAAAACTTCATTTATTTTTTTATAGATGATTCTATGTCTAGAAACCAAAAGCTGAAAAGCAGGAAACAAGAAAGGGGGTGCAGGGAATTACAGAAGTCAAGAGGAAGCTTATTGGGTTCAGATTTTTAAAGGCTATTTTAAAAGACAAGAGAAGAGCATATACTTAGGACACATACACACAAGGCAGTGTGAAGCCAGCCACTAAGCAGGTAATGCCCAGAACCAGCTGATGCTCAGGGGAAAGACTCAGAATTATCACAACTGAAAAAGCAAAGCAGCAGCCGCCACCACCTTCTAAACAAGAACCAAAAAGTGGGAAGATAGCCACTCCAAGAAGGTAGTAAATGCAAAGTTGGGAGACACAACAAAAATGCAGAGGGGCCTGTTTCTGTCCTCTTCCCGCATGTTTCTATCCTCTTTGAACAGGGATTTCGGACTTCCAATTAGAAGAGAGGAATAAATATCCCAGGGAAGAGCTGCTGATGGGTTGGGAAGGACTTATTGGGAGAAGAGCAAGCCACTTCCAATGGGTTCATTACATCGATAATGCCCAGAGCTCAGGGAATCTATTCTGTGCAGGAAATGAACAGGACATGACATTTGATTCGAAGCCACATTTTAAAAGCCACATTACCAAATTATAGGATGTTAGACGTGAATCAACAGAATAGTAAAAGGTCTGGAAGTCCTATCTTATGAGAAATGGGCATAAAAAAATCTCTGAACTTGGGCCTTAGAGAAAGCCAAATGTTTTGTGAAATAATGAGTTTCTTGTCACTCAAGAAATTCAAGTAGAGACTACCATAATATCTCACATTTAAAGATTTAGTGCTATAGTGGAAGAGAAGCCAATCTAGGATGAATTCAATTAAACTCAGATAGAATGTGTTAAGCATCTACTATATATACGCCAGGCGCTGTTCTAAAGACGTAAGCATACAAAGTTGAATCAAATTATTGAGAACACCATATGCCTAAAAATCTAAACTTGGAATAACCAAGAAATAAATATCCTAGTAAAAGAACTAGAATTTAAAGAAAAAATTCCTTTGTAACCTAAACTAAAAGAGTACATGACTTAGCAGAGGTGTGGGAAAGGAAACAGAACAAATAATGTTATGTGCATATAGGAATGTATCACTATGAATCTCACCATCATGTACAATTATAATGCACAAATAAAGTTTAGGTGATTAAAAAAATATTGAGAAGCAAAAGTCACCATAAAGATAAGGAAAGGTGCATTCTGTGTGTAATACATAATACAGAGAAATCCTACCAAATAATAAATTGACAAATGCTTTTAATAAAGATTTCTGAATAGTAGTAACCAGTTCAGGGAATTACTAAGGCATGGATGGGACAAAATACTAATACCCTTGTTATAGTGAACCAACCATTGTAATACTCTAAATCAACAGCCACCTCCTTACCTTTAATCTGCTTTTGGTACTTCTGCAGTTCAGGTGCCAGGAGCCCACTAAAGGGTCCCAAACACCCCACTGCATTAGCAATAACATCTTCATCGTCTGCGTCATTTTCTTCATCACTGTCTCTGATCTTGCCATGTCGTCTTGGAAGACATAAAAGAAGAAACAGGCAAAGAAAATAATGGTATTTCAAAAAAACAATAATAGTCACATGGTTTAAATGCCATATTTACATAATTATAGGATTATAAAAAGGATCTCCCCCATCCCTGCCAGCTTCTGTCCATTTCTTGCCCCCACTTAATCCCACAGGTGATCTTTGTTACCAGTTTCTTATATATTCTCTAGTTTATCTATGTATGGATAAGCAAAGATAACCATATAGCTTCATTTTAATCTTCTTTTTGTAAAAATATTAGAATACTATATACACACTTCTGCATCTTGCTTTCAAGCATATAAGAAATCTTTCCATATTCCCAAAGAACACATTGTATGTACATAGCCCATGATATGGAACCAGGCCACTAATGGCACTACTTGTTTCCAATATTTTCCTATTATAAATACTGCAATAAATAATTTTACACATACTGTGTTTTGCATGTATAAAAATAAATCTGTGGGAAAATTCATAAAGATAGAAATTCTGAGTCAAAGGATGTATGCATCAGTAATTGGAGCAAATTTTGCCAGATGGTCTGCCATAAACCCTGTAGTAATTAACCTCTCACAAGCAATGTATAAGAGTGTCTGTTTCCCATAGCCTTATCGACAGAGGGCATTATCAAGCTTTTGAATTTAAGCTGCATTTCTCTTATTAATAATGATGTCTTTTCACAAACTTCCTATTCCCATTTCATCATTCTTAAATTTAGGTAGCCATTTTTAATTTATTTCTAGGAATTGTATATATTAGAGATATCAGTCTCTATTTTTTGTAGATGTTAAAAATATTTTTTCACAAATTTATTTGAGGTGGCTTATTGAGACTAGGTTTTGATCATGCAGAAAATTGTTTTTTAAAGTACTTTAATTTTGTGTGGGGGGGTACTGGGGATTGAACGCACGCATTCTACCTCTGAGCTACACCCCTATTTTTTATTACAAGTCCTATTTTTTATTCTTTATTTTGAAACAGGGTCTCACTAAGTTGCAGAGAGTCTCACTAAGTAGCTGAGGCTAGCCAAGAACCCGGAACCTCCAGTTTCAGCCTCCCAAGTACTGGGATTACAAGTGTGTGCCACCATACCCAGCTTAATTTTTCCTTTTAAAAAAAAAAAATCTTGAGTAAGTTACTAAGGCCTCTTCAGTTCCAAAGAACTAGAGGAATACTTCCATGTTTTTTCTGCTAGTAATTTCATTTTTTCCATTTAACACTTTTATCCCTATGGAATTCATCTTGATACATGGTTATGACTAACTTTCTTTCCAAATGAAGTCTCCTTGGCTCATTATCATTTACTAAATAGTGTATCTTCTCGCCATGGACTTGATATGCCAATTTTTCATATACTAAATTCTGTATAATATATATATATATTTGTGAATTTCTAGTTTTTACAGTAGTCTAAATTAGCTCTTCTGTCTATGTGTACACCAGTTCTACACTATTTTAGTTATGAGATTTTAAATATTTTATATCTTCAGATAAATTGTGGGCTTGTTAAACATACTTTCAGTTTATGTTTCAAATTTCCTTGGAAAGTATACTTTTAAAAATACCTCTTAAATTTAAATCAAAACTTTTATGAAAGAGTCATTCAGATTGTAAGTACCAAATTATAGTGCACATATTTCTGGAGCTAAATAAATACTAATTTTAATACACTTTATTGGTAAATTGCAGTCATAATGCAGTTCAGGGTGATAGGACATATGTACACACAGAACTTGGGGAGCTTCCCCCTAGGTCCCACCCCTTCCCCAAACATGATATTGAGATTGGCACTGGCAATTCTGAAGTGTTTCCTTCATCAAGTCTCCCTCCCTCCTCCTATCTTCCTTTCCTAGACCCCCTCCATTGCTCCACTGGAGTTTCTCCTCCTTTATTTGGAGTCCCTCTTGTATCCCAACTTCTCCCCTAGCTTCCACATATGAGAGAAACCTTAACTTTCTGTAACTGGCTAATCTCACTTAGCATCATAGTCTCTAGTTCCATCCACTTTCCTGAAAGTAGCATGACTTTGTTCCTGTTTATGGTTGAGTGAAAACAAACACTAATTTACAGTAACAAATCAAAGTATCAAGTCTTCCATCATGAAAACAAGGAAATTAAAAAAAAAATCTTACCCAGAAACTGAGGTGGGTTTAACCGTTGCTGGGAATGGTGTGATGTTGTAGGTATACTTTTCCCTCAACTCAGCCAATTGTGGGAAAGGGAATGGAGCCATAGAATAAACCGTCTGAAAAACAAAAGCAACTGCCAAGTCTGAAACAGTGGCTTTAAATGACTCTTATCAACCCCAGAAAGACACTAAAGTTTCATGAGATTGAAGAGGCACATACTATTTCTCACATGACAAGTGAGAGCTTCCTCTCCAATGTCCACTTTAGATAAAGACAAAAGAATAATTCAGATTGAGCATCCCTAAATTCAAATCCAAAAATGTTCCAAAATCTGAAAAACCATCACGACACCACAAGTAGAAAATTCCACACCTGATCTCAGTGCATCAGGCCACAGCCAAAATGCAGGTGTGCTAAACTATGGTTAAAAAAAAAAAAAAATTGCCTTCAGGCTATGTGCAGAAAGTGCATACAAACACAAAGGAATCTTTTATGTGAAGACTTTGATCCCATCCCCAAGATTTCTCATTATGTATATATAAATATTCCCAAATCCAAGTCGTTTCTGGTCCCACGCACTTTGGATATGAACTACTCAAACTATATAGGTAAACATGACAGCAAGTCCTAAAATCAACCCAGTGGCTGGCCATCCAACTGGAGATCATGGGTGGGCAAGTGAAGGCAAACTGGCTTCCTCCTATTCTCTGACCAATGGGTTAACTCAATCCACAGCTCCTGTCCCCACTGTTGCAAAGAACCTGTCCTTCATATATAGGGCTTGTTTTTTTTAATTAAGTTGTGTGGATGACCTGTAATCAACTATATGTTTTCCCCAACAGTATCACCTTTTCAAATGTCTACAAAGGAATTCTAGGTGAAAATTGTTCGCTGTTATTTTTAAAGGAAGGGGTAAGGGACAAGAAAAAAAGTGACAAGGTGTAAAACATAGGATGTCAAAAAAATCTATAAATAAAAATGGGAGAAGCATCTATGCTTATATCAGAATTTCAAAATTACACATCCTAATATCAGTGAGAGAAATCTTGTTTGCCCTTTTATTTTTATTAAAAGTTAATTGCTGAGCCGGGCATGGTGGCGCACGCTTGTAATCCCAGCATTCGGGAGGCTGAGACCAGAGGATCTGGGTTCGTGGCCAGCCTCAGCTACCTAGTGAGGCACTCCCCAACTTAGTGAGACCCTGTTTCAAAATAAAGAATAAATAATAGGGCTGGGGGTATAGCTCAGAGGTAGAATTCCCCTGGATTCAATCCCCAGTACCGAAGGGGAAAAAAAAAAAAGTAAATTGCTCCAGCCGGGCGTGATGGCACACGCTTGTAATCCCAGTAACTTGGGAGGCTAAGACAGGAGGATCGTGGGTTTGCAGCCAGCTTCAGCTACATAGTGAGGCCCTCTGCAACTTAGTGAGACCCTGTCTCAAAAAAATAAAGACTAAAAATAGGGCTGGGGGTGTAGCTTGGCGGTAGAATGCCTCTGGGTTCAATCCCCAGAACCGCAAAAAAAAAAAAAAAAATTAATTGCTCCAAACATATTTCCTCAGTCCCTTAGGTTCTTATTCACCAGCAAATGCATATTAATCATAGTTTCATTTCTCCCAGGAAACTAATCAAGTATCCCAATGATGTTTGTCTAGGAAGATATTTAAATGTGGCATTTTTCATTTTGGCTGGACCATTTCTCTGAAAGTTGAGATGTCTAATATGTCTGTGGGTAGAAGGAGGGCTCAGAAGGGAGCTTAGGTATGCTCTGGTTCCACTTTGTAACTCAGTGACACCACTGTGACAACCTGCTGCCCTATTGATTCTAACAGCCTCCACATCCAACTGCCCCCAAGCTTCATGGTATTATCCACTTACACTTTATGATACCAACCAAGATTCCAAACAAGTTAAGTGTTGGCTAAAATTCCTTCCCTTCAATTTTTGATGCTTACTCTACAAAACATAAGGGCCACAAAAGTCATCTCTAAGCTGTGTTATCACATATGCTACATACTTGATTAATTATAAGGCTGAAAAGTGGCACAAATTTACTAATAGTAAACCATGTCCCTCACCCTCACCAGAAGAAATAGAAGGCATCTTGGGGCTCCCGTTAGCCTGAAGTGTACAATTATATCAGTTTCCAGCCTTTTGGGGCTTTCTTTTCCTCATCTTAAAAATGAAAGGTGCCAAACTCAGGATCCTGGTTACCTCTGAGAGGAGAGGGGGTGGTGCAATCTGGAAGAAGTCTATGAGGTGTTTGCCTGTGTTGTGAAAGTTTTACTTCTTAGGCTGGATGGTGGTTACACAGGTTTTGTATTCACTCACTTCTTTGAAGACTTTATATGTCTGAGACACGTTTGTCCCATGAGCATAAGTACCCTGGGCACACCACCCAGCACTTGGGATACATGCAAACCTCCAGGCTTCCAATTTATAAATTGGAGATTTACAACAGATTCCAGGAGGGAGATTTTGCTAATCTCTCAGAGCCAAACGATGGTACAGTAATAGAATGTTAGAGTTTGAAAGGAATTTAAACATAATGTAGTTCAATCTCCCTCCCACACAGAAGCCCCTTCTAGCATATTTCCAACAGATGGCCTCAAAGGCGCATCCTAAACGCTTCCAGTTATGGGCACACACTACTCCACAGGGCAGACGGTTTCAATTTTTGACAGAACTAATTAATCAAACATTGTCCTTCTATTGAATAAGCATCTACATCCTTGTCATTTCCCATCGCTGAGGGAGAAAAGTGAACCATGGGGGTCCAAGAGCAGATCCTGCCTGGTGGCTTGAGAGAGCTGCCTCCAGGTAGGTGAGGTTTTCCAAGCACCTGCAGCCCTTCTAATAATACCATTGAACTAACTTTTCTCTACATTGCACTCAAGGAAATTACCAGAGATGCTGTCAAAAGTCCTACTGAAATCCAGATACACTATTTCATCAACATTCCCCCATTTCCCCCAGCTAACACTACAGATTCAAAGGGGTGGGGCTGGGTATCTAGTTTAGTAATAGAGCACCTGCCTAGCATGCAAGAGGCCTTGGGTTCAACCCCCAGCACGCGCGCGCATGCGCGCATACACACACACACACACACACACACACACACACACACACAGGCCACTGCTAATTAAAAACAGTGATGTGATCTACAGGGGGTAACCCAGGATATGAGTTTATATATGGCACTCAGAGCAGAAAGAAATGGGAAAAGCCAAAATAGGAGAACCCTAGCTGGATGTGGTGGTGCACACTTGTAATTCCAGATCTTGGGAAGCTGAGACAAGAGGATCACAGGTTCATGGCCTTAGTGAGGCCCTCAGCAACTTAGTAAGACCTTGTTTCAATATAAAAGAATACTCAGCTACTTAATGAGGCTCTCTGCAACTTAGTGAGACCCTATTTCAAAAATAAAGAACAAAAATAGGACTAGGGGTGTAGCTCGGAGGTAGAATGCACCTGGTTCAATCCCCAGTACCACAAAAAAAAAAGAGAATAAAATAGGGCTAGGGGTGTAGCTTGTAGCTTGGAGGTAGAATGCCCCTGGGTTCTATCCCTACTACCACAAAAAAAGAAAAAGAAGAAGAAATCCCTTTCATCTCTTCAACTCAAAAATAAATACTTTATATTCAACCCACATTTTTCATCTGGAGCCATTTCAAGTTTGCTGACAGATTTATGGTCCACTGTAGCCAGATCACAGTCATCAAATTATTATTGTTTTTTAAGTGAATTCAGGAAAGAGAGTGGCTCGAAATGGCATTCACCATTTCTTTCTCTAGCATTCTAAGATGCCAAGGAAAACTGACAAGTCTATTTACTATTTGAGCTACCAACATACATTCAAATAGATGCTTATATTTAGGCACTGCTGAAAAGGAATTATATATCCTTTTTCATTATTGACATGTTTTACAAGAAACATGAAAACACATCTTATACGAAATTAGGCTTAGTTCGTCTTCACCCAGATGTTTTCCTTGACAAGAGAAATGCTACTAAAATGAAATCTAACCAATCATCCCACAGGCTGCAAATCTCCCGTGTGTGTGTGTGTGTGTGTGTGTGTGTGTGTGTGTGTGTGTGTATTACTGGGGATTGAACCAAGGGACATTCTACCTCCAAGCCACACACCCAGCCTATTTATTTATTTATTTGTTTGTTTATTTTTATTTTGAAACAGGGTCTTGCTAAATCTCTGAGGGTCTAAGTTGCTGAGGCTAGCCTCAAACTTTCTATCCTCATGTCTCAACTTTCCAAGTACTGGGATTGTAGGCAGGCACCACCGTGCCCAGCTTCCCTCTATGAGTCTCTTAGGTAAAGAAGTGGTTCTTTTTCCTGATACCTAAGATTAGGAACTCCTGGAGAATGGAGATGGTGTCCAGCCTGTCTCTCATTTCTTCCGACAGTATTTAAATTATAAGTGAATTGAGATGTTACCTTATTCTTCTAAAGATACTTTCAGCTTTTAGAAAGACATCTTTTGAATAAGGAGCAAGCAGTGTGTTGCACAGTGGGGAAAGCACTGGGCCAGGAGTTGGGTACATGGGTCTCAGCCCTGGGTCTGCTACCAGACAACTAAGAAACCACTGAGATGCTCTCACTCTATAAGTCTCGACTTCCTCTCTATAAAGGGACAGAATTCGATTAGTTGACCTTTAAGTGTCTTTCAAGCCAGTGTTCTATAAGTGATCTAAAAGTCACCTGAACCAGAAGCACCCAGGGGTCAGTATCTGCATTTTAATACACCCTGAAAGATTCCCTATACACAGTTGAGTTTGAAAACCACTGCCTGAAGATCAAATATTCCATTAGTCTATGTATTCACTGAGCAACCAGTAACATTCTTAGTACTGTTAGGTGTTATAAAGAGACTAATAGGAAGCCCCTTTCAATGAGGAACTTGCATCTTCCTTAGAGAGAAAAGATTAACATCCTTGAAAAATATCAAACAATATCAAATAATCTGAAATTAGCATTAAATCAATTGTTGAAAACCTTTAGTACAGGAGTAGAGGAGGCATCACCAATAAGAACTGAGATTACAGAGGTATGGGGGAGGGGAAAAGGTGAGCAGAACCCAGATGAGCAAGTGGGATTTCCCCAGCTGGAACATCAGAGGGAATCACAGCCTATAGAAGCCTGGTCAGGAGCAGAGCTATGACCAATGTGACAGATTCCTGGTAGTGGGGAATAGCTTTGGATAAGCTAGGAACGGGGCTGCTGACATATACCTCCCATGCATCCTAACTGAAAGCTTGCTCACCTTCCTCCCTCCGTCAACTTAACCTCTTCCTCCTAAGCCAGGCACTGGTAAGCCCTGTCTCCCCCACTCCTTCTCCTTCACCCCTACATCATTTCCATGGCCACATCCACATTTCACTTTCTAAGTACTGTCTCCATTTCATTCTTGCCTTTGGCCTTTCCTGCCTCCTCACAGGCCTTCCTCCTACTAGGTTCAGCCTTTTCAAACCCACTCTTCACTTGCTTCATGTATCCACACTGGTGACACAAAACACAATTCAACATATCCCACCTCTCCTACAAATCTTTCAGATCCACAGCTCCTCTTTTTCCCTGTCCACAGGGTTTTCAGAAGTCCCAGAACTCCAGTAAGCATGACTTCTCAACCACTGACCTCAAGACCAAGCCTGAGCTCCTCGCCATGGGTTGTTCCCATGACACAGTTCCTGAGTACCAAACTCCTGGTGTCCTTCATCACCACACAGTGATTCACACCATGCCTTTTGCTCAGACTGCTCCCTCAACCATGCACTGCCTGTGTGTTCTGTGCCAGTATCTCCAGTACACACATACACACACACACACACACACACACACACACAGCCTCACCAATTCCTATTCACCTTTTTTCTTTTCTTTTTTTTGGTACTGGGGTTGGACCAAACCCAGGGGTATTCTACCTCTGAACTACACTCCCAGCCCTTTTTATTTCGAAACAGGGTCTCACTAAATTGCTGAGGCTGGTCTCAAACCTGCATCCTTCTGTCTCAGCCTCCCCAGTACACCAAGATTACAGGTATGCACCACCCTGCCCTGTTTCCTATTCATCTGTAAAGGTAAAAGGCACCTTAATCTCCTCAAGGAAGCATTTACTGACTTCCTCTCTCTCCCAACCCTACTCCCACTGCCTCCCAGGCAGTCCTCTTCTTCCTCAGACCCTCTGCACACCTTTCTCATGCACATTTCACACTGTGTTACAGGAGACTATGAACTCCCTGAGGACCATGCATGTCTTCTTCCCATATGTGTCCCAGAACCTGAGATAGTACCTGGCATTTAGAGAATGTTCAGTAAATACCTGGAGAAGCTAATACAGAGCCTACAAAGTAAGGCTGGAGCATTTTATTTGCAATAGTAATGAAAAAGCACAAAAGGTTTTAGTACGGAAAGCGATGAAGGGACCAAAGCAATAAATATAGATGATTACTCTGGCAGCAAAATGCTGATTGTATTAGAACAGAAGGAATGTAGAAGGAGGGCTGTCATCTATGAGCTTTGTTCATCCCAGAAAAAAGTCAACTGAGAAAGAAAAGGCAGAAAACTAAACACAGACTCTCAGTAAATGTGTGCTTAATGAAGTAATAAATTTATTGAGCAACTCTTGCAAAAAGTGAAGTGCTAAGCACAGTCCCTGTCCACACTGCAAGTTCCTTGCAAGATGACCAGGAAAATAAGATCTTGTCTT
Source organism: Graphiurus murinus (assembly GCA_004027655.1). NCBI lineage: Eukaryota > Metazoa > Chordata > Mammalia > Rodentia > Gliridae > Graphiurus > Graphiurus murinus. The sequence goes on along the minus strand of PVLC010002309.1, from coordinate 98,323 downwards.
GAACTGAGGTAGAATGTGATGAAAATTCTCAAGAGAGGCACAAAAAAATACTTGGTGAAATGGGGGTGGATTTAGTTGAGACTATGAGAGAGTTTCATGAGGGAGATGGCACCTGAACTGAAACTTCCTGAAGGAAGCTGTATGAAGGCAGAAGAGCAAGACTTCACAGAGACAGCAAAGGATGGAGAAGGTGTGTTTCCAGGCCTTTCTTTGAGCATGGAAGACAGAATAGGACAAAGGTCCCAAGAGAACTAGGAACGATGGCAGAAAAGGGAAGTTAACACCAACTCATGTCAAGAGCACTATATGGTGAGCTGAGAGCATGCTATTTAACAGGCAGAGAGCAGCCATGAAAGTTTCACATGTGAGAAAGAAGGGATGATCTCTCAGAGTCCTGCCTTGGGCCAATGACTCTGGCAGTTCTGTGAGATGCAAAGGGTCTCATGTATGGAAAAATGTCAGGCATGGGCCTGGGACACAGAATGATGTCCAATAAAAGGCATTTCCCTTCAAGAGAGAATGAGCAAGGAAGGATCCAGGGTATGTGAAGAGAGTTGGAATCAGAACACAAGGGCAGGGCCAGAAAGAATACTTCCTCCTTTATAATAGACAAGAAGAAGCCGGGCGTGGTGGCGCAGGCTTGTAATCCCAGCATTCGGGAGGCTGAGACCAGAGGATCCGGGTTCGAGGCCAGCCTCAGCTACCTAGTGAGGCACTCCGCAACTTAGTGAGACTCGGTTTCAAAATAAAGAATAAAAAATAGGGCTGGGGGTATAGCTCTAGCTCGGAGGTAGAATGCCCCTGAGTTCAATCCCCAGTACTGCAAAAACAAACAAACAAAAAATAGACAAGAAGAAAGAAGAGATGAGAAGGCAAAGGGACACTGAGACAACAATATGCATGTTCAGGAAGTTGTATCAGATCACTGTCTGCTAAGAGGAAGAGATTCTGAGAAGGAGCTGGGCGTGCCAGGAAGTGAGGAGGAGGGCTCCTTGAGTCTCAAGCCCTAAGTCAGAGTCTGTGTCTTAGTTTTATAGGCTGTTGAGTGTTCCTTGGCACTAAAAAATGACCCCAGGAATAGGACTCAACATGAAATTGAAAGTTGATACCAAAAAAAAAAAAAAAAGGAAAGGAAAACTACAGAGGAAAAAAGAAGGAAGGTCCAAAGACAACCTTGGCTACAACCTGCAGTTGATCAGTGGCAAAGGGAAGAAGAGAAATGATCAAAGTCACTGGAGCAGACTGAGGATAAAATTATGATAGAGAACCTAATGGAAGAGAGTGTTCTAATAAACCAGCCATCTTTTCTAAACTTCCTGTCATATGATGGTGCATATGATCTTGAAATATAGTAAAACAGGCAAAAATAGCAAAATCCTTCAAATCTTTCATACTGAAATTTGTGATTAATATATAACAACCCGAGTTGAAAATGAACCAAAATGCTTATTAGAATAATACTGATTACTTCACTCCACAAGGATCCCTATAAGAAGACTAAGGATCAGATTCAGAATGAGCAGTTGGTAATTTGGGTTTTTTCTCTCCAGTTTATTTTTATCTTGTAACTAGTAATATTTAAAGAACAGTTTGAATGAAAGCCATAAGAAATAGCCATCAGTCATTTCTTCCTTCCCCCTGTAACATAGATTCTTATCAAATTATATATAGACTTTTGGTCAACTCAAAAGCTAAGGCTTGAGGGCTGGCCAAATACATCTCCCAAGACTGCTGCTCTAGCACCAGTTGTTCCCACAGTCCCTAGAGTCCCCCACCCAGGCTGACACGCTGCCACTCACCTGCATGAGTTCGTGGCTTTGCAGAAGGTCATTCTCCAGCATCTCCTGGGTAAGGCGCCCCATGGTGCCATAGAATTCGTCTGCTGTTTCACAACATTCTATCTGCCTATATGAAGAAAGAACAGAAAAAAGGACTTATTTAGGGCATTTGTAAGAGCTACATGCTGCAGGTCCAAGAAGATGTGCTGCCTCTTACATCAATTCAACCAAGTTATCAACCAACAAAAACCAAAATCCTGGGACACACTCACAGTACAGTCTGCAGTGTGTGGAGAAAAGATCAAAAGTACCAAAAGCAAGCTGGGCAAAGTGTCACATGCCCATCTTGTCAGCAACTCAGGAGGCTGAGACAGAAGGATTGCTTGAGCCCAGAAGCTTAAGACCAGCCTGGACAATATATCAAGGCCCCTGTCTCGGTCTCAAAAAAAAGCAGTTGAGAGGTGCTTGTTACAGAATAAGCTCCTATTTTTCCAACATAACCACCCCTAACCAGAAATCAAAACCATAAAATTAGGATTAGAAGAATAACTATCTCCTGCAGGGAATCTGTTGGTCTTAATCTCTAGTAATACCATTAATAGACTGAAACCAAATCACAATAGGGGTAAAAGATGAAAAATACAAGAATTTTCTCTGTGAATTTCATTTCTCCACAGGTTTTCACAGGCTGAACTTTCTGAGTTCTTCTAGAGAAGAATCTGTCACTGGCTAGCCTGCAAGACAGGTTACTATTCTTCTAAAGGGGGGATAAAGAATAACCCGAAGCAAAGAGTACTGGCTAGTTCAGTTTTATCTATTACAATATTCTTTGTATAGTGGGATAATTCTATTTGCCCACCAGCCATTAGACATATATATATATATATATATGACTAACATTAGATAGTTCTTGTTCTCTCTCTCTCTCTTTCTCTCTCTCTCTCTGTGTGTGTGTGTGTGTGTATGTGTGTGTGTGGTACTAAAGATTGAGCCCAGGGGCATTCTACCTCTGAGCTACAAGCCTAGCCCTCTATTTTTTATTTTGAAACAGCATCTCATAAGGTTGCTGAAGGTCTCATTAAATTGCTGAGGCTAGTTGCAAACCTGTGATCCTCCTGTCTCAGCACCTTAAGTACTAGGATTACAGGCATGCGCCATTGTGCCCAGCTAGGTGATTTTCATAGAGTCATTATATATATATATATATATATATATATATATATATATATTATAATATATATATTTACATTATATATATATATACATATATATGTATATATATATAGTGATGGAAAAACCTCAGGCTCTGAAATGTTCACATCCCATTGCCACAATCATAAAAATAAACAAATGAAATAAACTGTCAAAGTATTATTATAAAACTACAGAGAGGCATGTAGGCATAAATGAAAAGTGATTAAGTTTACCCTGGAGGTGAAGAAAAATGGTTTCAAAAATGCTCTCTAGACTAACAAGGAAGAAAACACATTCCGCAGACGTGGATGCAGGAAACAGCAGGGCTATCCCCATGAGACCAGAGTGGGGGAATCACAGCCAGAGGGAGCCAGTGAGAGCCTAGGCTCGGGAGCTGCAGACAGCAGATTGCAAAGGCCTGGCCTGGGGCTGACAGGCTTTCATAAGGAGTGAGGGAACAGCTGTGCCCTTGGCAAGGTCAGCCTGGAGGTGGCATGGCAAATGTGGGGTACAACTGAGAGACCAGGGAGGACCCCCCACGACGAGCCAGGCACAAGGTGAGGCAGAGTGTGCCAAAACAAAAAGCCAGAGGAGAAAGGACCTGTGCAAGGATGCTAGTGAAGGTGACCTGATGGCCTACAACTTAAAGATTTCAAAAGCACCCTGCAGGCAAGTGAAAGGAAGGAATTCCAAGATGCACAAGTCAGGTGAAAGGAGAGGCCCCACAGATAACCATATGCAAGGTGCCTATGTTACCCGGGTGTGCATAAACCAGAGATCACCTGTATACTGTTTATGGTTTTTCCAATGGAGCACTTACGGGAAAATTACCAGGCATTAGAGTCAGAAAGACCCAGGTGTAAGTCTCAGCTGCACTACTCATTAGATGTGTGACTGTGAACAAGTTAATTAACCTTCCTGGGATAGTTTTCTCACTTAAAAAGACGTGGAGGAATAATGCTCCCTACGTCACTGCATCCTTGGGATAACTAAATGAGATAATGTGTTTAAACTGCCTCGTACGACGCCAGGCACTGTCAGCTCTTGATGATGTGTGTGAGTTGCTTTCCCTTGCCCCTCACAAGCTGCATGCTCAAAGGTTTACAATTAGAATGAGCAGAAACTCTGAAACATTTGAAATTCTATCGGACTAATACATATACATATATATATATCCCCTGAACTTTGTGAGTAATAGGTATTTATTATCGGTAGATCTGCATAATCAAAGCCACAGATTTTAGAACCAGAATGCATGGAGTCAAAATCAATCCCTTCCATTTCCTAACTGGGTGACTTCGGGCAATTCATCAAACTCCATGTCTCAGTTCTCACAGCTGTGAAAAGAAGAGGATAACAGCACATATCTCGTAGGATGATGGTGAGTAATAATGAATTAATGCATGTGGAGTACTTGGAACGGTGCCTGCCCATTGCAAGCACTCAGTGAGCACCTGCTCTTCCTTGCAGCTAGTATTATTTCTTAAGAGTGACATCCCTGGGATTGACATAGGAATAAATTCTGATCCTACAGATGATGAATAGATGGGAGTAAAACCAGGACCATCTCTTTTCTTCCTGCCCCACCAAGAACAAACACCAAGATCACTATCAGTGCCCCATCACACAGTAGAGTAATTTCTCTGTTTTAATCCTGCAAACCAGTCATCAGTGACTAAAGCATCACACCCAGAGAAACTATCGGGGTTCAGAAAGCTTACAGTGTATAGAGTAGGTTAGAAATACATGAACACAGAAAGAGGTAGATATTGGGAGAAAATGAAAAGATAGGTTAATAACATGCTAAATCCCATACAGATGAGCCTATTGGCTTACCTGAAAAGCAATGTATAATAAAATAAAGGCAAAGGAGACTGCTATGTGATATTTTTTTAAAAAAAACCTTACACACAATAATATATATATTTTTATTCCCTGAATTGTAGTTGGTGAATTTTTCTTTGAAAAAAAAAAGTAAAAGTGCTAAAAGTCTCCTAAGTAAGAAGTTATCATAAATAAAAAGGCTACTGCAAAAGTTTTTGAAACAAGACACTGCTAGTTTTCTGATGTGTTAGCCCTGGGCACATACTCTAATCACTTAGAGCTCTAGAAAAGAAATATTGTCAACTTCTCTGCTTCTGAAGCTAACTATAACAGTCTTATCCTAGTGTTTCTTCCATTATTCAAAAGGTACAACATTAATGTATTGGTCATAACATATTAGAGATAAATGGAAATACCCTATCATTCTTAGCCCTGCTCCTAGTAAGGAATGTAAGAAAATCTACTTGGTCATATGTTTTGGGCAAACCAGATCTCAAAATAGAAGTAATTCTTGATGAAAGAAGTTCATGCACTCTTGCTATTGACAAGGCACCAAGCACTATGCTCAACACCTTATACAGGTTATCTCACTTAATTTTATCTTGAAAGGCAGAACAAAATAAATTAAAGGTTCACAAACAATCCAAATTGTGATATGAGCCAACCAATCCACCTGCTTCTCCCTAGGTTTCCATCTTTTCTTCAATCTGAGTTCCCCTCCTTCTTCCAAAAGAAAGTCCAGAGAGAGTCTAATAGGGACAGAGTGGGCCAGGACACAGGCACTTAGGGGATAATCCACAGGCCTGCAGGAACCTTCCATGCCCTAAAATAGATTCCCTCTGACCCCGAACAATCAAAGAGAGGCCAGTTAAGATTTCAGGAAGCCAAAAAATTCAACAGAGTCTACAACTTTCTCTTTTCCTCACACTTATATATCAATTATCTACACTCAGAGCAGAAAAAAAAATGTTTTAGGCCCTTAACCCTATTGAACAGAACAGAAGGAGGAAGTTACTTACTCTCCCAATTTTGCCCAGATGGCCAACGACACCCTCAGGATGATTTCTGAACCTTCAAAGAAGACTGAATCCCAAATCTTTAACACCGTGTGATTAGGGAGGCAGGTGGCAAAGAGAGTCAGAAACCATTGCATGGTGAAGACATTTGTAAGTGGGGGCTCATATCCACCTGAAACAAAAGAAAATACCCTTAATTCCCCCAGAATTGATGATTTACAAGTACAAATTCCCTCTTTCAGTCTTCTACATCCACTGAAATATAGTTTCTTCATTCTAAATCCTAGTTCTTTTCTGCTTTTATTCTTTCCATTTTTCTAGAAAAACATAGGTGTTTTTAATTTTAAAAAATTGCAAGAAGTCAGGTGTGGTGGTGCATGCCTATAATCCCAGTACTTGGGTGTTGAGATAGGAGGATCACAGGTTTGAGGACAGCATCAACAACTTAGTGAGACCCTGTTCCAACATTTTAAAAAGCGGGGGGAGGTGAGGGGAAGAGCTGAAGATACACTCTGAAGGTAGAATGCCCCTGGGTTCAATCCCCAGTGCAAAAAAAAAAAAAAATCTCAAGAACATGAACTTCACAAGTTCTTTCTGATACTTTAGAAATCTTAATCTAGAACTCACTCTGGCTCTACCAATTATAGGGTACTAAAAATAAAAGAAAATTTTCCTCACCAAAAAAAAAAAAAAAAAAAAACAGGGTAGAAAGGAAGGATATTAAGCCTTTCAAAAATAAAAAAGCCATCTTATAAAGCCTACTTTTATTCGCATGAGAATGAGAAGAATAAAATTGTTTATTACAATTTATCTATTTCTTAAATTACATACATACTTGTCAGTCAAAAACTGAATCAAACTAGAAATCACTAACAGAAAGTTAGCTGGAAAATTCCATTATTAAATTTTAAAATATTTTGAAAGCTGGGCATGGTGGCTCATGCTTGTAATCCCAGTACTTGGGAGGCTGAGATAGGAGGATTGCAGGTTTGAGGATAGCCTCAGCAAGTAGTGAGACTCTCATCAACCTATTGAGACACTGTCTCAAAATAAAAAATAAAATAGGTCTAGGGGTGTATCTCAGAGGTAGAATGCCCTTGACTTCAATTTCCAGTAGTACAAAAAATAAAATATTTTGAACTAAATTATACACTGGGTAGTTTGGGAGAAAGATCTGGGATCCAGACCATTTTGAAATTTCCGAATTCACTAAAAACACAGAACTTCCTCATACTTCCTGTGGTCCCATAAGTGTATATTTTAATGAGATATTAAAATTTAGATATTTAGATTGATTCTCTCTCCCAATTATAGTCAGCATATACAAGTGTAAGCAAGAAAAAGGTCTGTTTTTGCTCAAGTGTAAGCAAGAAAAAGGTCTGTTTTTCTACACTCATTTTCTTCCTCCTTGAACAAACATTTGCTCAGAGACTAGAACCCAAGGTTATTCCTCATAACCAAGTGCAAGTGACTTGGGAAAAACATTGCTCAGCCAAGAGTGTGTATCTGCAGGACAGGCAAAACCAGTCTGTTTGGAAGTATTCTGAAATCCATGCACCTACACCAAGTTAAATGAGAAGATTATTTAAAAGGCTTAGAAGAAAAACTTTGGAGACACCCACCTGTCACTAAGATTTCCAGTGTATTTTAATCAAAGATTAGATCCTCAAAGTCCCATTATATGTTCCCATGTTTAAAAGCACAGGTCAGACTAGACTACCAAGGCACCATGCACAACAGGAACTGCCAACCATGTACAGAAAACACAGCACACATCTGGCTGTCCTTTCTGGCATCCAGAGCACAACTGCAGGAGTGTAATTATAGCAACTTCGCCCAGGTACTTCCCAAAGCTGGCCCATGCCCACTGGACAGCAGCAGTTCTCACAGCTTTCCTCCTATAACTGTGATGGTTCTGGCAAAACCACAATTTGTGCTAACTAGTACCTGTAGCTCAGTTTTAAAGAATTCCTATAAGTTTGATGCCAGCTTAGAGCTGCTTAACTAAATAGTAAGACACATCCACCATTCTTTATTAGAGTACAGTATATCCTGTTGGTTTTTTTTATCTTGTACCAATGGAACATTAGGCTCTGGACCAACTCCCTACTCATGGACCCATTAGAAGTCTAACACATTTGTCATGGTTGTTTTTTGTTTTGTTTTTGTTGTTGCTTTGGTGCATTGTAATTATAGAATGATAGAAACATATATGCACACAACTCTTGGAGTACATTCCTCCGAGTCCCACCAAAAATCTATTTCGTTGCACCAAACCCTTACAACAGAAGTACCTCGAAATCTGCATGTCCGTTCAAGGTATAAGTTTATGTATAGAGTAGAATCAGAGAAGCCAAATATTTTCAAGGTATTAAAGCAATGACTCATCATACCTCCACTTTCTTTGTTTGCAGTTTTCTGAAGAGTATCCAGGTGCTGAGATAATTCAGGCAGCTTCATCCTCAAGAGGTCTCTGAAGACAGCCATATCCACAGACAATGCCCGGAGATTATTGACAAAATAGCTTTCGGGAAGTACCTTATCAATCAGGTAAATCATAATCTGAAGGAAAAAAAAACATAAAGAATAAGACTGCTTCATAACAATTAGGACCCCAACAAGTCCTAAATAAAAAGAGCACATTCAAATAGATAAAATGCAGTTAGCCAAAGCACAGTATCCTTTAAATGTCAGCACTAAATGTTCTGAATTTTCAAGGCTCACCTACACCCTGTGTAAGGAGCATAATTATCTAAATAACTCGGACCCAAAGCCTGCTGCCATCTGAAATTTCTAGATGGACCATGAGATCCAAGTTCATCCCATAAGTAGCTGTGATCACACAATGCTCAGCCTGGCCAGGAAGTGAGAAAACACATGCTCAGCAGCAGCCAGCAAGAGCCTCAGGGCGGGCCCCTCGATGTTAGCAGTTTTACAGCCTCGATATGAAACCCAGGAGATGCCCTGTCATAAAACACCACCCTGAGCCAGCCTGGAGATTCACTTCCTATCAGCCTGGGCTGTCAGAGCAACCGATATTGACTTTTGTGTACTTTCTTCTCCCAGCAGAATGCAAGTAGGTCTTATTTGAACAAACAGTGAGTTTTTGTTGTTGTTGTTTTGTGGTTTTGTTGTTTTGTGTTACTGAGGATTAAACCCAGGGGCATTCTACCCCTGAGCTACTGAGGATTAAACCCAGGGGCATTCTATCCCTGAGTTATAGCCCTTTTTATTTCTCATTATGAAACAGAGTCTTGCTAAATTGCTGAGCAGCTTGCTAAGTTGCTGATGCTGGCCTTGAACCTGTGATCCTCCTGTCTCAGCCTCCCAAGTACTAGGATTACAGGCATGCACCACTGTACCCAGCTCAGTACTATTTTAAATCTGAATGGCTTTCATAATATTGTCACACAGGTTCTTCAAATTATGAATTTCATTCTGATTTTTCTATGTGTATTACTTTGTCAGAAACCACTAGAATGACCAAGCAACACACGCACTCATGCACACATGTTCTACCCATCAATCCCTAGTCAGCTTGCATGCTCCTTAAAAGACCAGTTCATTTCCCAGGCACTGGAAAATCAAAATTAAGAACAAAATCATGGCTGGCTCTAAATGTTGGGAGAGAAATAGCTGTCTCACACATTTTATTTCCAGTATACCACAAAACTGTATTTTCAAAAAAAAAACCACTATCTTCCAGCCATGTTTAGGGCTCATTTTCCCCTCATTCCTGGCTTATAATTTCTGCTTTGAGGATGACAGTCTGGGATGTGAGGGAAGACTCTTAAGAAGGCTCTTCTGAGGCCCGCGGTCCAAAGGTGGGCAGGCCAGCGAGCCTTCTTACATGGCCGTGGGATTACCAGGTAAATGCATCATCACCTGGGAAACAGGAGCTCAGCAACAGGAATAGGAGTACATTCGTCTCCGTGGAGGGAAGAAGTCCCAGGTGAGAAAGAGCAGATCCCCAGCAGAGTAGAGCGCCCTGGTGGGGAACTAGCACTCCAGGGGTCAGACAGGGAAAAAGGACTTAAAAGGATTATGAGAACAAATTTAAAGGCAACAGTCTGTGGGTTATTGTATTTTTCACCTAAGGAGAAGTTATAAAGTGCCAAGAAAAATACTCAAAGATTTATTTAAAAATTACAAGAAAAATAAATATTTCTTCAATTTTCTTAGTAATTTTTTTCTTCAGCTTTATTTTTAGATTTTAGTTAAAAACAACACATTTTATTAATTTATTTATTTATTTAGTACTGAGGATTGACCCCAGAGGCATTCCACCTACAAGCTACACCCCTACCACAATTTTATATTTTATTTGGAAATACAGTCTCACTAGGTTGCTGACAGCCTCATGGTGATAAAGCCCAGAGAATAAATTGGTCTATTTCCTTTCCTGTACCTCCCCTGGCCCTCCTTTCCTCCCTCTTCTATCTTAGTAATTCTTGTGGCACAATAAAATTCTCTGTGTAAACTCATCTCAAAATCTGGCATTAAGATATAAGAACCAGCTCATGCACTCTACCCACTACTGAACTATCTTATATCTTATGAAATAAATAATGAAGAATAAGTAATGAGAGAGCTTCAATTTTTAACAAATAGAAACAAAATAATTTCTTTTAAAAAAAAAAAGAGTGCTAAAAAGTAAGAAAAATTCTCCTATTTCCTTTTTTTTTTTTTTAGGTGGGGGATACTGGAGATTGAACCCAGGTGCATTCTACTTATGAGATAGACCTCCAGCCCTATTTTACTTATTTATTTTGAAACAGGGTCTTGCTAAGTTGCTGAGGATCTCACTAAGTTGCTGATACTGGCCTCAAACCTGTATTCCTTCTATCTTAGCCTCCCAAGTACTAGGATTGCAGACATGTACCACCACACCCTGCCTGCTTCATGTATTTCTAATAAACTATGAATTTCTCTAGTAATTTCAACTTGCAGAGGCCAAAATAGCTGCTGGGAAAACACAGACACTAATATTTACCTTGGCATCAGAAGAATTTCTTCATGAACCCAGCCTTCCTCTGCATATTAAATGTCTAACCACAAGATCTACACATTCCTAAATGATGATGATGTTTGTCATCTCATTGCATGAGGCTCATTTTCTTGGGAGTAGAAACAAAAATATTCAAGCTTCCCAGCTTTATCCAATCTGTCTTTTATGTGAATTTTTAATTTTCTAAGTATCACTGAGCCCTTTCATGATATTTTGTTGTTGTTGTTTTGCAGTACTGGGGATTGAGCTCAGGGGCATTCTACCTCTGAGCTATACCCCCAGCCCTATTTTTTATTCTTATTTTGAAACAGGGTCTCACTAAGTTGTGGAGTGCCTCACTAGGTAGCTGAGGCTGACTGAGAACTCAGATCCTCCGGTCTCAGCCTCCCAAATGCTGGGATTACAAACGTGCACCACCACACCCTGCTTCTTTCATGATTTTGATTGGTATGCACACCCCTTCCCTAAATGTCTCCATTCAACTCTAGACCTGAATCACTTATTCCAACTTTTCAACAGAAGAGATTCCACGTCATAGTCATACAAGTTAATCTAAAGAAGAAAAAAATGACTAAAGCTGATAGGATGAGCAAACAAAATTGCTTCTTAATAAAAAAATGTCTTGAAGTCATGTATTTGATTTGTCATTCCTCCCTTCCTTCCCTGCCCCCACCTATTTGGTGAACAAATAGCTTCAAAGCTGTTTCCTGAAATACATGAATGGAAGAAGTGAGAGGGCAAATACAGATTTAGATCCTGTCAGGCTGGATTTATAATCAAGTCCACCACAAGGCATATGAACCCAGGAAGAACATGTGTTTATTGTTCCCTATTGTGTTAGTCAGTGATTGAGAATATCACTGAGGTGTTCACCACAAACACAGAGCTGTCGGGGAGAGCTTGAATACATCTTATGCATCACATTGCAACTGACAGCCATTTAAAGGCTAAATTATGAACTGGCAGCCCACGTTTCCCTAAGCAAATAAGGCAGTGGCCACCCTCCACATTTGAAAGGCTTCATTTCTCAAGAAGATTATTTCTGGTGACTCACCAACTAGTTCAGACCTACAACCTTGTATTGCTAGTGTTCTATCTCAAAGTGTTCCCAGCACTATTTTTAACTAATAAAAGTCCTAGGCATCTAAGATGAAAAAATACTGGTATAATTCATTTCCATAACCTTTCTCCCTGCAAACACTCTCCAAGGACACCCTTAGCCCACCTCCTCCTTACCTTGCCCCAGATGTGAAAGAGTAAAACAACCAAATAGAACAAGCCAATCAGAGTTCAACATAAGTGGTACAGTAGGCAGGTTCTAACATAACCCAGAGTGATCCCACCTCCCAGCAGTTACACTCTTGGATAAGTCCTTCCCCTTAAGTGTGAGCTGGACCTGGTGACCACCTCAAATGAACAGAATATGGGAAAACAATGGATGTCATTTCTGATATTTGGCAACAAATGTGTGACTTAAACTTTTCTGTTTTGCTCACTCTTTTACCCTCTTGCTCACTCACCCCCGGTGGGGATGCCAGCCACCAGGTCATGTGGGGGAGGGGCTTACATGGCAAGGAACTAAACAACAGACAGTAAAAAACTGAGCCCCTCGGTTCCACAGCCTATAAGGAATAAAATATGGCCAACAACCACACGAGCAAACTTGCCACGAGCAAACGAGCCCCCCCAATCGAGACTTCAGATGAGACCAAGTGCTAACAGTTTCAATGCCACCGTGATGTGACCTTGAACCAGCTAAGCCATGCCCGGATATCTGACTTAAGGAATCCATGAGGTTAACACATGCTAACTGTTTTTAGCAGCCAATTTTTTATGCATACATGGATAACGAATATAGTTAATAGTCAAGTAGCTTTAAAAATAGGATGTCTTGTAAGAAAGACTAAAAAACATAATCATGCTCCTCACAATGAGTGTGTCTCTTGATATAGCTTTAACCTGGAGGAAACACTTTCAGAGGTAACTACAAAGGTGTGGAAAACACCTTGGAAGGGGGAGAGGCATCAGGGAAGAGAAAGACACTCTGGAAGGATTTCAGTTGCCTTCATCAGTGATACTCACCTTCAGTGCATCCCCTTCATTGCCTTCCATCACTTCCAGAATGAGCGCAGCCAGGATGTTAAAGCCTTGACAATACCCAACATTCTTGTTCCATCTGGCATAGGCCAGCAGCACCCGCTTCAACACTACCCTGTCCTGCTCAGCCTCTTGGCCACAGTAAGAACTACAGCCTGTACGATGAAGATCCTAAAAATTAAGGGAAACAATACTATTAAGTAACTCCTAATACTTCCTCCCCAAATAAAAATACCTTTAGTTATTTCTTCACCTCACCATTAAACAGAATCAAATTATCAACATGGATTTTAGTTTTTTTTAAAAGTATATGCAACTTAGACACATGGACCAAAACTTTTTTTTTTTCTTTTTCCTAATGTCTTCTAATATGCTTAGAGAAATTTACAAAAGGAATTTCAGTAAAGCAATTTTCTATAAAAAGTGAATCAATTAACAAAAATTGCATTATAATTTCATATGAATTGGCAGTTTATTTTAAAAATAGGCATTAGTCTCATATATGTACATCAAACCGTTTCAACAATGTATGATAGATGCTAATATTCCTTTCTACAAAATATAATATTCAGCTATCAAAACTAAGTAATATTAAGGAGTAATATCAAAATAGCAAAGAATATAATCTGTAGAAATAAATTATTTTATCCAAATTGTTTTATAAATTTGTGCAAGGACAGAAACATTTGCTGTGCTTTAATATGTAATGAGAGCAATAGCTATAATTTAATTACCAAACAGAAACTCTGATTTCAAGAGCTGAAGTCATTTTATTGACATAGCATTCACTTCATTGAAAAAATAAAAGATGTCTTAATAAACATCATTATTATAAAACATGCATTTTCTTAATTTGCAAGTTAAACAGAAAGAAACTATTTCAAGTATAAAATACATGTCTCTGTGCAACATATTCTGAAATTCCAACTACACAATTAAAATGTGGATAATGCAAAGGTTTTTAATATGCAATGTGAAGTGCCATAATATTTTTAGCATTTGTCTGAAACAGACCATGTTAGATCAGAAAATAGCTCATTTTAGTTAGTACTTCCTCCATTAAAAAGCATATTCAAATGTGCCAAAACATTAGCCATCTTGTGGTGGCCAAAAATTAGATGAAACAACCTTCCTTTTAAAATCCCAACTTAGCATCACTCTGTAATGCACTCATATAAAATAAAAAACCATGTGCTAGAGCCTTATGTAAGAGGATTATTCTGGAATCAAATAGAATCAGCATACTTGGCTTTTAGCACCAGGCTCTAATCAACTGTAATAATCCAGGTAGGCAAACCACAGCTGCTACCACAGCTGGCTAGAACCCACAGCCATCTGGTTTATTAAGGTGGTTCTATTTGTCAAACTAACTATCTCTATAAATTAACAGTTAAGAAACTGTCAAAGACCCCAATAAGAGCAAAATGATTCTAGTATGAAATATATCTAACTTTGAATTTCTCAATCAGTGACTTTTATGTAAAAAAAAATGCAGTTGACAGCACTGACCCACGCAAAAGGGGGGGAAAAAAAGGAATTCAATCTTCTGCCGTATGAGAAAGATAAACAAATTGAATGTGAATGGAAGTTCATTCACAAACATTTTCTTCTTATGAGGCAATATTTAAATTTATGAAGACAAGGCACAGTCAGAGGTCCCCCATTTGAAAAAAAAAAAAGTTGTTAACTAATGAAATGAGGAGGCAGAAGGAAACATATGGATATTCAGAGACTAAGGTAGAGATCATTTAATCATCTGTCTAGGAAACATTTGGCTCTTAGAGTCTTTTTTTCTGCGTTAGAACAAAGGCCAGTTTCAGGGGCATTACCTTGACTATCTGAATGCCCATGGAATCGTCATCAGGATTACTCCGTTCATTGAAAGTGAAGCGCATGGTTTTATCCCAGTCAATAGCTATACTGTGCAAATAATGATCTGCCAAGGTCAACCAAACCTAAAATAGTACAACAAACAAAAAAGATGGCTAAAGCAGAATATACAATTTCACTTTTATTAGAAAATAGTTATGACATCCAACAAGAAAATGGAAACTGTTCCTAGATCAGATAGAGCTTGTTCATAGAGATCTATCAGAGCCTCATCAAATTTTTGCTGGATGAATTGCCCCCACTAGGGCCTTTTATTTTTTCTTTCAATAAAGATTTGTTGAGAGCCGGGCGTGCTGGTGCACGCTTGTAATCCCAGCATTCGGGAGGCTGAGACCGGAGGATCCGGGTTCGCGGCCAGCCTCAGCTACCTAGTGAGACACTCCGCAACTTAGTGAGACTCGGTTTCAAAATAAAGAATAAAAAATAGGGCTGGGGGTATAGCTCGGAGGTAGAATGCCCCTGAGTTCAATCCCCAGTACCGCCAAAAAAAAACCAAAAAAAAAAAAAAGATTTGTTGAGAACTAACAATTCAAGCATTAGGGATGCTGTTAAGAAAATAAACCAAAGTCTTTTTCCATTTTTATTTCAGTTCATTGAATTAGCCACGTCATCTATAAGCTTGTTTTACTTGGCTCTGAATTGTTCTTTATGCTTGGGCAAGAGCCAGCTGGTCACTTGTGGTGAATGGGCCTATTTTCACCTTTAAATCATCCCTCTCTCACATTGTACAAAACCAACAGATGGACTCCCATAATGAATAACTTTTTTAAAAAGAGTCACTGGGTATTTTTACTCCTTTATCTTACTCAAAAAAAAAAAAATCAGTTTCTGAAAACTGTATTTCAAAATGCCACTTTTAATATTTATTTTGAGGAGCCCTCAACATTCAAATTCTAGGCGTATCAAGAATAGGTTTATAAATGAATATCCTAAGAATGCATTTCCAGTTTTGGCATTTTAACGTAAGTTAGCTGAAAGGACATAGATTAATATCTCCAATTGAACTTTTAAGCACCAGAATCCTATGTCCAAATGCCCATTTGATATCTTCAAGTTAGATATCTATAGGCATCTAAACCTTCATAGATTCAAAACCAAACATCTAATCCCCCACCAACTGGATGACATATACATACATGCAAACACACTCCTGTTCTTCTCATCTATGTAAACATTAACTCTATCTTTCCAGTCATTCAGACCAAAATCTTAAAGTGATCCTTGACATCCCTCTTATTCCTTGTATTCAATCCCTTAGGAATTCATGTCAGTCTTCAAAATATATCTAGAATCCGACCCTTCTCTCCATCTCTATTACCACATCCTCA
This sequence comes from Graphiurus murinus, assembly GCA_004027655.1. Classification (NCBI taxonomy): domain Eukaryota; kingdom Metazoa; phylum Chordata; class Mammalia; order Rodentia; family Gliridae; genus Graphiurus; species Graphiurus murinus. The sequence continues at coordinate 82,188 of PVLC010002309.1, read as the reverse complement.
ATCTATCTCTTGCCTGAATTACTGTAAGTCTCCTACTGGTCTCCCTGTATCTGATCTTGTCTTTCATATTCTCAAGTCAGTTATCAGAGTAGTCCTCTTGAAATATAAGTTAAATCATGTCACTGCCCTGCACAAAAATTCTCATTGCTTCCCACATTCAGCAAAAACCCCAAGTCCTACCATAGCCCACCAGGGCATATGTGACTTACTACCCCTGTATTACTCTATGACCCTCTCTCCTACTGTTCCTCCCTTTGCTCTCTGTGCTGCAGGCCTCCTCCCTCCTACTTGCTTTTGTTTGAATAGCCCCCATGCTGCCACCTGAGGGCATCTGCAATGGCTGTTCCTCTGCCTAGAGTGTCTTCCCCCAGGTAGCTGCACAGCTGACTTTCACCTCCTCCAGGACCCTACTCACATGTTGCTTTGCTATTTAAAATTCCACCTCCCTGCCCCATTTCTCCCACACTCTCCTTATTTCTTTCTCTGCTGTATTTTTATCCATGGCACTTGTCATCATCTGACATACTTTATATTTTTATTCATTGTAAGCTCTATGAGGACAAAAACTTTGGTCTGTTGTTGTCTCCACTGCTGCATCCCCCAGTACCTAGAACAGTACCTGGCACAGCATGAAAAATCAATAAATCATTACCATGTGCATGAATGATGAAGAGGCAAGTATCAAATTACTAAATCTAGAATCTACTTTTTGATATTCTGGACATTTTGAAGAAGGACAGAGTGACAGTCCTTTGTATTTTAGTGCTGCAAATCCACCTTACCTTTCTCCTCCATTCCTTTGGTATCCCCGTTGATAGTCTGGCAACTGCCTTAAGGGAATCATACCACTAAGAACCAAGAAGAGACATAAGCAAAGTAAAAACATTGACCTGGATAAACACTCTTCAACCTTTTCTCCATCTTGACATCCATAGGGTATGCTAAAATTAGTACAGCACACCCAGATAAACAATCAGAGCTTCTTTTAGCTAGCAGTTATCTAAATACACCTGTGACCCATCTACAGTACACATACAATAGCTCTGGTTCAAAAACCAAATATATTATAAGCTCAGAATAATAGGTATTTGGCTGTTTAAATTGTCCACACGCATGTAATCCCAGCATTCGGGAGGCTGAGACCGGAGAATCCAGGTTCGTGGCCAGGCTCAGCTACCTAGTGAGGCCCTCCACAACTTAGTGAGACCCTGTTTCAAAATAAAGAATAAAAAATAGGGCTGAGGGTATAGCTCAGAGGTAGAATGCCCCTGAGTTCAATCCCCAGTACCGCAAAATAAATAAATAAATAAATAAATTTTTCACACTTATACCATAGATAGAAAGTGCAAAATTTTTCATTCCAAGTATAAACCTAGGTCACTTATAGTTGCAAAAGTCATTTTATCTGAAACTAAAGAAGAAAAAAATCTAGACCATATTATGCATATCAAAGTATATGCTAATATTCTCACTTTGAGAATATATGCCCTATTGGTACCCCCAAATAAGAGTGTATTCAAAGCTAAAAAATAAAGTTACCTGCTGAAACCCATTTTGACCTATAGATGGCTCAAGAGTGAACTTCAATTTTGTATCAACTCCTAAAAAAAAAAATATATAAATAGTTGTTATTTATGGAAACTATAACAAGTTACTCAAAAGTAAAAATTGGATTCTACAGAATCATCATACATTTTTTAAACATATTTTTATTAAATTTTAGTCAATTTTGTTAAAATAAGAAATGAACATACTGATTATTAAAATAGAGAAATACCCTATGTCAACAGAATGGAACTCATCACATAGGATGAAGGTTTCCATAGCTGCCCAGAGTAGTAGAAAACAAAAAACAAAAACAAAACTAGCACCACAGCCTGCAGTCCTGCAGACCACTATTCAACCTCGGTTCCTAGACTTGAACAAACTACTTAACCTCTCTCAGCCTCAATTCCTTCATCTTTAAAATTAGGATAACAACGTCCATTTCAGAGGACTACTGTGATGATTAACTATAAATCTCCTAGAGCCGTGTAATTAATATTTATGAAACATAGGAAGAGAATTCTCTACTTACAAAGTCTGTTTTTCTAGGATACTTGCATGGACTAAGTCTATTAAGGAACATCAGTGGAGTATTATAAGCTATAAAATACCACCAAAGGGCTAAAGATATGGTCAGTGGTAGCACACTTGCCAGATATGCAAAGGCCCTGAGTTTGATCCCCAGCACAACACGGGGAGGTGGGGTGGGGGGGAGGGCATGCATATATGGCATTGCCTCTTCTCTTATGGAATGATGCAATATAACAATTCCATTTGGAGATTTTCATATATTTCAAAATTCTGTTTTGACAGACTTATTAAATGATAAAACAGTATGTGTATTAAATTATAGACTATAAGCCAAAAATAGAACTGAACTCTAAGCTGGGTGTGGTGGCACATGCTTGTAATCCCAGTACTTGGGAGACTGAGACAGGAGGATCGCGGGTTCACAGCCAGCCTCAGCTACTTAATGAGGCCCTCTGCAACTTAGTGAGACCCTGTTTCAAAATAAAGAATTAAAAAAATAGAGCTGGGTGTATAGCTCAGAGGTAGACTGCCTCTGGGTTCCGTCCCCAATACTGGAAAAAAAAAAAAAAAAAAAAAAAAAAAAGAGCCGGGCTTGGTGGCACACACTTGTAATCCCAGCATTTGGGAGGCTGAGATCAGAGGATCCGGGTTGGCGGCCAGCCTCAGCTACCTAGTGAGGCATTCCGCAACTTAGTGAGACCCTGTTTCAAAATAAAGAATAAAAAATATGGCTAGGGGTGTAGCTCAAAGGTAGATGCCGGAGTTCAATCCCCAGTACCAAAAAAAAAAAAAGTGAACTCTAACTCCAAGTAATATACAACTTTTGATAAACTTCTTTGATATGAATCCCAAAATCTATGGAAGAGAAGTAAATGAATGGGAAAGTATATAAAGTCTATATGTTTAATACTTATATCAGACCTTTATTCAGAATTCTGTATTAGAATTATACACTGTTATTAAAATGAAATTGCATGACAATTCTTATCCCTACTTAAATCTTATGAAAATATAAGATCTGAAAATGCTATATATAACTCCCTTTTCTACATTTTCAAAATCAATGAGATGGCATTTTAAGTTTTCATTCCTTTAAAGAATCATTGTTTAAAAGTCCAAGGATCAAGAAATGCCAAATATGCCGGGCGTGGTGGCGCACGCTTGTAATCCCAGCATTCGGGAGGCTGAGACCGGAGGATCCGGGTTCGCGGCCAGCCTCAGCTACCTAGTGAGGCACTCCGCAACTTAGTGAGACTCGGTTTCAAAATAAAGAGTAAAAAATAGGGCTGGGGGTGTAGCTCGAAGGTAGAACGCCTCTGAGTTCAATCCCCAGTACCG